>PVJX010006194.1:0-79511 GCA_004027295.1 Dolichotis patagonum
TTTATACTATTGTGTTATGTTTGATATTATTGTAATTGAAACTATGCTCAACTATAGCAGAGTAAGAGATATGGCGTTAGATACTGTTGATGTCCAGTTGACTTAATGTAAAGTACTGTGTTGCCTATGTTGTCCTGTTCTGATCTGCTCTGTACTGCCCCCTTTTGTTTTATTCTCTTTTAAATAAAAAAAAAAAAATCTTAGCCTCAGTAGTGGATTCTTGCAGTCTGCAGTTTTATCTATTCCATTTTTTGGAATAGGAGGTTGCCTACTGATGGACAAATGTGGAGATATTTTTCATAGAGTCATTCTTGGAGACTCAGCTTAGATCAGACTTCCTAATGAAATTGTAAGTACCTCATTCCCATATTAAACTCCTGAGGCTTAACCCTCCTAAGACTTTGTGTTTCTACAAACTGAATCCTAATGATTCCAAAACCTAGAAATTATTACCAGGTAATACAGAACTGTCAGGATGTCTTGGTTCCAGTTTCCCCAAAGCAATGATTATTCAGAGACAAGGAATCATGAGCAAATGATTTTTTAAGGAAATTCTTCCAGGAGATGCTTTTTCTTAGGGTGTAGAAGAAGTAGAGAGGGGAGGGAAGGATGGGTTCTTAGTTAAGCCCTGCAGAGAGTAGCTTCCATCCAAACCCCTACTGGAAGAGATATTTAGCATAAGTGACGTCTCAGAGCTGCCCTCATCTGGGACAGGAGAGCTGGGTGTCATACTCCTACATCTGCCAGTCACTGGTCAAGAGTGTCCCTGAGGATGGAAGTTCTCACATATGTCAGCCTGCTATCCAGGAAATGTGCACGCTGTGACTCCAAGCAGTGGTGTCATTCCTCCAAAGAAGACCTGCAGGTACTAGACACTGGATATGGCAGCACATGAAAACAAGCAAGGTGCACAAAAATAGTAAGAAGGAACTGAGGGGATTTGGGCAGTGCTCAGGGCTGTACTGGACTCATCATAGACTGGAGTAAGATATTAGAGTACTGAAAATCTTTTGGCATCACCATTTTCCTTTTTTCCTTGGTGTAATTTGAAGGGTAAGCATAAAACAAAATTCATTCCAAGGCAACAGCATTAGCCATAAATAAGAAATTTGTCTCAAACTACACTTTGTAATTAGTTATGATTTTCTCAGCAGTGGAGGCTCATTTGTGTTCTGTTTTGATCTCAACATCCATAAACACTTATTAGACATCTGCTTTTATGAAGACACTGCTATGTGCTAGGGCTGTGGAGAGAAGTAGGGCTCAAGCGCATTGGCAAGCTTGAGTGGATGGCCATGCTTCAGCCCTGCATGCTTCCCTCACTCTTTCTCATTTCCTGCTCACTCTGGTTCTCCATACAGAACTTCTGTTAGCAACTGGAAGATATTGTGCTGTTCTCCAACTTTCTGTCTTTAACATTCTATTTCTGTAGCTAGACAGCCCTTGCTGGCCGGGCGGCAGGCTTCCACCCGTTCACCAGGATCCAGGTTATGCCAGACGCTGTGGAATGGAGAACCCATCTCCCTCACCCTCTGGTTCATCTCCACTGGGAAGGAGAGAGGGGGACCCTTTTGTAGCATTCGATTCGCTGCCATGGTTGACCAGGTGTTTGGTTGCAGCCCATAATGCAAGGGGGGATATCTCTCTAGGGATCTCAGGGAAGATTTTGCTTTCTATAAGAGGAAGTCACAAGAGGAAAGCTGCTGGCATTGTCTCTTCCATGTCATTTTTATGGTAAGAAAACAAACATGAGGGAAGGCAGAGAAGGTAGGAGCCTGGGCTAATGGCAGCTACCAGGAACTCCTATGGCACCCCATAACTATATATATATATATATATATATATATATATATATATATATTCTTCTTTTAAATTGAAACATGACTTAAAGATTGCCTCTTCTGGAATTTTCCTTCCATACCTCCCTGCTATTAATGCATCACACCTGTTGATAAATTATTTTATTAAACTTACAGCACAGAGCTAGATTGGTTGCTTTCTTACTTCTGTACTAGGGTTTGAGCTTGAGGGGACAGGGCTTATGTCATGTTTCTCCTCAGTAATTAGCACCCTTCTGGGTCCTTAATACTCTGACAATGGCTGTTGAATGAAGGAAAAACAGTATCTCTTTGGGACAGATAACTGTTTGTTGTTCCTCCAACAACAGCTTGGTGGCTTTGGTTTTCTCTCCACCTTACATCATATTGCTCCTAGTGTGGGCCATTGTTCCTCCCACTTTGTGCTTCAAGGCACCACTATCACAGGCTGTTGGGAAAAGCCACTTGTCATAAGACTTTGAGGGCAATGGGTGAAAATTTTAACACAAGTTAGATCAAGAGCCAACTTAAAATGAAGTCCAGTATCAAACGTCACTCCCTACACTTCTTCAGTGACTATGAGGTGTCTCACAGTAGGTCATCTTTCTCCTCAGCTCCTGGCTCCTGGCCATCATATTGCAGCATTTGCTCTCTCTCTCTCTCTCTCTTCTCTCTCTTTCTCTCTCTCTCTTCTCTCTCTCTTCTCTCTTTCTCTCTCTCTTCTCTCTCTCTTTCTCTCTCTCTTCTCTCTCTCTTCTCTCTCTTTCTCTCTTCTCTCTCTCTTTCTCTCTCTCTTCTCTCTCTCTCTTCTCTCTCTCTTCTCTCTCTCTTCTCTCTCTTTCTTCTCTCTCTCTCTTTCTCTCTCTCTTCTCTCTCTCTCTCTCTCTCTCTCTCTCTTCCCTGCCTTTCTCTCCCCTGTCCTTTCCTTTCTTCTTCACTCCTCTCTCAAAGATAAATTCTTCTCTTCTTAGTCCCCATTCCAGAGCTGGCTACTTATATCTCCTGTAACATAAATGTATTCACCAGTTTAATTTTCATGATCTATCTAAGCTAGGTCCTGGACTTACTTTTGAATATCAATGACATCTTGGTAAACAATAGTGCCATCCACTCCTGATGACACTTGGCAGAAGTTTTGGAATTCATTTTTCTTGCACTTCTCCAGGATAGATTTATTTGACAAGGTTTACTACACCCTATAATCTGTTGACTAGGAGTGGAATGGAGATGGAGAGGATCATATTCTTGCTGCAGATGGCAAAAAAAAGACAATTTATTTTAGAAAAGAGAAGGCTGAAGAACAATTTAATAGTCTTCAAATAAAAATTTTATTAGTATCTTGAGAGAGGAGAGTGGTGGCTCTGATAATCCCAAATTTATGAGCAACTTTGAAATGCATATGTTTGCACACTTGGCTTAACTAATTTTAAATGAGTTTGTATTCTCTGCTTTTGGAGATGTGGAGCAGAGTGTGACAAAGATAAAGTACTATCGTACTGTGTAAAGCAGCAGAGAAGCTTAATCTAGAATTTCTAAAGGCCACAGTGTGGACAATTGAAAGGTAACTGTCTGCAAAGAGCTAATATAACCATTCTTGAACTCCTGGCAGGCAGTAGGGGGCTGAGGGAAAATGCAAGGCCAGGAAACTGGGGCGGGGCATGACTGATGGACCATACTGAGAAGTGAATTTTCTGCAGCCTCTCCTAGATTTCTTGTCCACCTGTTTGTTTGTTTACTTCTTTGTTTTGCTTTTTACTGTACTGGGCCTTCACGCTAAGCTATATCCCATATATCCCAGCATCTTTATAAATTTTTAAAAAGTTTTTTGTTTGTTTTGTTTGTTTTGAGACGTCTTTATAAGCCACTAAGTTGCCTAGGTGGGTTGGGACTTGCATCTTTCTGACTCAGCTTGCCAGAATGATGCTGGGATTACAAGCACATGCCACTGTGCCTGGCTTCTTGTCTCTTACAAATAGGAAATCACACCACAAAATCTTTCCACGCCAGGTTATGACTATCTCAGTTCACTCAGTTGAAACGCTGGACCCAGAAGCTGCTTGTACAATCTTGACGTACAGAGTCTACTTCAGCCGAAGACAGAAGCTTCCATGAAGCTCCTGAGAACTAAACAGAGACCAAAGTTCCATGTGCTGGAGACTCCGCTCACCACTTTCCATGTGTTGTTTTCCCCAGGATGGCATAGAGTGAACACACACCAGAGGAAGAGGAAAGGAAGACTGTCTTAGTCATTTTTTGTTGCTAAAATAAAACAGCTGGCACTGGGGCATTTATAAAGAGGAAAGGGTTACTTAGTGCAAGGTTCTGGAGGCCAGAAAGTCCAAGACATGGCACTGTCAGATGCACAGCCTTTGGGGAGCACTGACCTTGCAGAGGGGTGTTGCGGGAAGAGACAGAGCAAGAGTGCCAGCTCAGGTCTTTCTGCTTTCCATAAAGCCACAAATGCCAACACAGGGGCCTCTACCTCATGACTTCACCTAATCCTAATTACCTCTCAAGGGCTCCACCTCCAAATACCATTCATGCATGACTTTGGAAAGTAAATTCCTGATACATGAATCCAGGGTCACACCCAAGCCAGGGCCATGACTACCAACCCTGGGAGCAGGGTCACACAAGGTCCTCTTCAGCCCCACATACTTGCTACCTTCAAACCATTATTTGCAAGCAAGAAAGAGCCAGGCTGACTAGTTATTGAACTAAACTGGGAGGCAGCCAAAGTTTGGGTAGCTGTGGCCCAGAACTCTACTCCTAGCCATGGCAGCAAGTTTTCTAGAATCTGGAACAGTTAAAGGAAAAAAAAAGATGGTTATTTTGGGTGGAGGAGAAAGGGTGTAATGTGAGTAGAGGGAAAGAAAGGAGCGTAGAAACTACTGGATCCTTTATGGTAAAGGCTATTTTCAAGGTCCTTTCAAGGTTAGAGGTGATGAGCTCCTAGTTGCTTTTGGTATTGTGAAAAATAATCTGTTAACCAAATAGGCAAAAGAGAGTTATGCATGAGTGGAGGATGATCAAGTCATTCACCACGGGTCACGATCAACCCAGTGGTGAGTTTCTGAGCATAAAAAGGGGAAAGAAATAAAGACTCATTCTCTCCGCAGCACTATTGAACTTGTGACTAATATTTTATTTGATTTAAATAGTTCTGTTAATACATGTTTGTAGTAAACAAGGAATAAATTCATCCTGGGGAGTTGGTACCTGTGTGTACACATCGCATCCTAAACCTGTCAGTTCAGCCTCCCCCGCCCTTCCTCTGCACTCCATGCATTCCCACATCCCCTTCAGTCCAAAAGACACACCTCCCTGCTTCCTAACATCTTTAATTTTGTTCTTTATTTATACTCGGGTTTCTCAAAGTGCATTCACTGTCCTACAAACGACTCAACTTTTCTTTATGGCAGAGGAGTACTTCATTGTGGAAATACCACATTTTCTTTGTCCATTCATCTGTTGATGGACATGTAGGCTGCTTCCAAGATTAGGCTATTATGAACTGTGCTGCCACGAATGTGGATATGCATGGATCACCGTAATAATATGATGTCTTTAAGTCTTCTGTGAAGCTATCTACAGGAGGAATAAGTGGGTCAAATGAAATTTCTATTTTTAGGGTTTTTTGTGTGTGAAATCTTCATACTGATTTTCAGTGAGGGTTGTACTAGTTTTATATTCCCACCAACAGTAAAAAGGATTTCCTTTTCCCTATAATCTTGCCTGAAATTGTTGTTTCTGAGTTCTTGCAGATAGCCATTCTTTCTGGAGTAAGATGGAATCTCAGTGTTGTTTTGGGTTGTATTTCTCTAATGGGCAAAGATACTGAACATTTTTTCATGTACTTATTGACCTTTGTACTTTTTTTTCTCTTGTTTTTGAGAAGTGCCTATTCAATTGCTCATTTTTATGAAAAAATTCTAATGTTTTTGAGTTTTTATATATTAATTATTATTCCTCTGAGGAGTAGATGGCAAATTTCTTCCAAATTATTCCAAAATTCTTTTTGTCTCTCTATTGTATTAGTTGTTTCCTTTGCTGTGCAGAAGCTTTCTAATTCGATACAACCTCATTTATTGATCTTGGTGTTATTTCTTGTGCAATTGAAGATCTGTTAAGAAAATCTTTGCCTATGTCTATGTCTTTTAGAGTTCTACCTATTTTATTTTCTAGTAAATTCAGTTTTTCTGTTTTTATATCTAGGTGTTTGGTCCACTTTTTTTTTTTAGTATAAAGAGAGAGATAAAGGTCTAGATTCATTCATCTGCATATGGATAACTAGTTTTACCAGCACCATTTGTTACAGAGGCTCTGTTTGCTCCAGTTTAGGTTTTTTGGCCCCTTTGTCAAAAATCAAACAGTTGAATGTACTTGGTGTTGTTTCTGCATTCTCTGTTCTGTTTTACTGACCTGCCTGCTTGTTTTAGAGCGAGTATCATGCTGTTTTAACCAACATAGTTTCTTAATATAAATTGAAATCCAGGTTTGTGATGGTTTCTGCTTTGCTCTTGTTGCCCAAGATTGCTTTTGCTATTGTAGTTCTCTTCTGATCCCATATAAGTTTTAGGACTTGTTTTTCAGTTGTGTAGAATGTTACTAGTGTTTTGATTGGCATTGCATTAAATTTATATGCTATTGTTGGTAACATGGCCATTTTGATAATTGTGGTCCTGCCTATCAAGGAACAGAAGTTTTTCCATTTTTTGATGTTCTCTTCAAACTCTTCTTTCAGGTATTTCACTTCCTTTGCTAATTCCTATGTATTTAATGTTTTTAAACTATTGTAAATAGGAATCTCAATTTTTTTCCTCATAAGGTCATTATTGATGTTCAGGGTTTGACTGCTATTTGTTTGTTTTATATCCTGCTCATGTGCTCGCTTTGGCAGCACATACACTAAAATTGGAACAATAAAGAGAAGATTAGCATGGCCCCTGTGCAAGGATGACATGCAAATTCATGAAGAGTTTGATGTTTCAGCTCATACCACCTTGTTTTGAAGGCCTACACTGTCAGTGTTTTGGGCTCTTTGCTGTTGCTGTTTATATGTCTTTTTCATTTTGTGTTTTTCCAGGAATTTGTTTTGTTTTGTCTTGTTTTTACTTCTAATACAGAAATAATAGGTATACATGCAGAGACTCATGCATGCATAGAACTTCTAAAGAGTTTATGAGAATCAATTATATAATGCATGATGAAATAAACAACTACTTTGAAGAAAAAGAGACACTAATGTACACAGTGCTGATTCAATAATGTCATGTTGTAAAATCCAGCAATACCATTATTCTTTGTTGAGAGTGATTTTAGTCTGTTTTGTTTTGTTTAACTTCAACATACATAAAGCTATGGACAGCTATTTTGAAGAAAATGAGAGATATTATGGCAGCCATTGTTGACTTCCCTATTGTCTGATCTTGAAGACCTAAAATGCCTTCATCATCCTGTTCTGATCAGTTTTTTTTTTGTATATAGGTATATATTTTTAAATTTTTATTTAAAGAGAAAAAAAGCAAAACATAAGGTACTAATAATACAGAATTTCAAAAAAATAAACACTAAGAAATCACTAGTTGATAAATTATATACTATCGTCTTAGGAATAGTTGTTCAAGTTACAAAAGTAAAGCATACAAAGTGGATATTCAAACAGTGAAACTGCAAACAGTTCTGCTCAATGATCCAACAAAAACTTAGTAATATGGTCATCTGTCTTACACACTTAAACATACATCCAGTTAAATCCTTTAGAGCACTTTCTTTTCCTCTCTTTTTTTGCAATAGCAATTACACATTTCAGGTTTTATTACTACTACAGTTCTTATTACTTTTTACACTAGGGATACAATTTGATATTTATAAATATGATTCTTATTTATTTCACTTATAAGGATAGTCTCAAGTTGCCTACATTTACCTATGAAGGCCTCAAGATAATCCTTTTTTACAGCTGAGTAATATTCCATTGTATAAAAATACCACATCTTTTTCATCCACTCTGCAGTTGATGGGCATTTTGGTTGTTTCCAAGATTTAGCTATTACAAATTGTGCTGCTATGAACATGGGTGCACATATATCACTGTGATATGACCTTTTCAGGTTTTCTGGGAAAATACCCAGGAGGGGAATAGCTGGGTTGAATGGAACTGCCAATCCTAGTCTTCTGAGAAATTTCCATAGGGTTTCCATAGTGGCTGCACCAGTCTACACTCTCACAAACAGTAATGCAGTGTTCCTTTTTCCCCACAGCCTCGCCAACATTTGTTATCAGTTGATTTCTTGATGGCAGCTATTCTTTCCAGAGTGAGATGAAATCTCAATGTTGTTTTAGTTTGCATTTCTCAAATGATCAGTGATAGTGAACATTTCTTCATGTATTTATTTGTCATTTGTATATCTTCATCTGAGAAATGTGTGTTCATCTCAGATGCCCATTTTTGGAGAGGGTCTTTGAATTTGGGGGGCTTGATGTTTTTCAATTCTTTATATGTTCTTGATATAAGTCCTTTGTCTTAGGGGTTGCTGGCTAGAATTCTTTCCCATTCTGTGGGTTTTCTTTTCACTTTGTTGGTGATTTCTTTTGAAGTGCAGAAAATTTTCAATAATATGAGATCACAGTTGTTGATTCTTTGAAGTGTTTCCTGTGCAGTTTGCATTTTGTTCATGAATTCTCTGCCTACCCCTATGTCTCCAAGACTTCTACCTACCTTGTCTTCCAGTAGATTTAGTGTTTTTGTTTTAATATTTATATCTTTGATCCAATTAGATTTTAGTTTTGTGCATGGTGATATGCATGGGTCTAGTTTCAGTCTTTGGCTTGTGGAAAACCAATTTTTCCAACACTATTCATTAAAGAGGTTATCCTTCTTCCAGTGAACATGTTTACCCCTTTGTCAAATATCAGGTGGCTCATTGTCTTTGTACCTATACTTGCATCTTCTAATCTGTTCCATTGATCCTTAGGTCTCTTTCCTTGCCAGTACCATGCTGATTTTATCACTGTGGCTTTGTAGTATAGTTTCAAGTCAGGAATTGAGATGCCTCCTGCCTTGCCTTTATTGCCCAGAATTGCCTTTGCTATTCTAGGTTTCTTCTGGTTCCAAATGAATTAGGATTGTTTACTCTAGATTTGTAAGGTATGTTAATGGTATTTTGATTGGGATTGCATTAAATCTGTATAATAGTTTTGGGAGTATGGCCGTTTTCACAATGTTGGTTCTTGCTAGCCAAGAGCAAGGAATATCCTTCCATTTTCTAATATCCTCATCAATCTCCTTTTTTAGCATAGCATAATTTTCAGCATATAGGTCTTTTACATTCTTAGGTTGATTCCTAAGTATTTCATTTTTTAGATACTGTTGTGAAAGGTGATATTTCCATAATTTCTCTCTCAGTGAGTTTTTTGTTTGTGTACAGGAATGCTATTGATTTTTGAACATTGACTTTGTATCCAGCTACACTGCTGAATTTATTACTGGTAGTAGTCTTTTAATGGAGTTTTTGGAGTCTTCTATATAGAGCATCATGTCATCTGCAAATAGTGATAGTTTAACTTCTTCCTTTCCCTTCTGTATTCCCTTTATTTCTTTCTCTTGTCTGATTGCCCTGGCTAGTATTTCCAGAACTATATTGAATAGGAATGGTGATAGTGGACATCCTTGTCTTGTTCCTGATTTTAGTTTAAAGGTTTCAGTTTTTGTCCATTTAGTGTAATATTGGCTGTTGGTTTGTCATAGATGGCCTTTATGAGATTGAGGTAGACACCATGTATTCTGAGTTTCTGAAGGGTTTTTATCATGAACATGTGGTGGACTTCATCAAAAACCTTTTCTGCATCTATTGAGATGACCATGTGGTTTTTGTTTTTGCTCTGTTGATGTGGTGTATTACATTTATTGATTTGTGTATGTTAAACCATCACTGCATTCCTGGAATCGCACTTGGTCATGATGTATAAACTTCTTGATGATTTGCTGCATTCTATTTGCCAGTATTTTATTGAGAATCTTTGCATCAATGTTAATTAGTGAGATTGGTCTATAGTTCTTCTTTTTGGTTGGGTCTTTCTCTGGTTTTGGTTTCAGAGTAATACTTGCCTCCAGGAATGATTTGGAGAGGGGATTGCTTCCTTTTCAATCTCATTGAAGAGTTTAGGGAGTATTGGCACCAAATCTTCTCTAAATTTCTTGTAGAATTCATCTGTGAATCCATCAGGACCTGAGCTTTTCTTGGTAAGTTTTTAATTACATTTTCAATTTCAATAGCTGATATTGGGTTATTCAAAATTGCTATATCTTCCTGGTTGAGCTTTGCTAGTTCATATGTTTCTAGAAATCTGTCCATTTCCTCTGTGTTTTCCACTCTATGTGAGTAAAGATTTTCAAAGTAGGTATTCATGATCTTTTGAATGTCCATGGGATCTGTAGTAATTTCCTGTAGTAAGACTGAAAAGTCCTTATTGTGTGAATTTGGGTTTTTCTTTCTTTTTCTTTATAAGGTTAGGTCTGTCAATTTTGTTTATTCTCTCAAAAAACCAGCTTTTTTATCCATTATTATTTTATCCATTATTATCCATTATTATTTGTATTTTTTTTTAGTTTCAATTGCATTGATTTCTGCTCTAATCTTTACAATTTCCTCTCTTCTATGACCTTTGAGTTTAACTTGGTCTGATTTTTCTAGAAGTTTGAGATGAAGCATTAGGTTGTTTAGTTGTGCTCTTTCTGTTTTCTTCATATGACAATTTATTGCTATATATTTCCCTCTTATTACCACTTTCATTGCATCCCACAGATTGCAGTATGTTGTTTCTGCATTTTCACTGAGTTGTAGGTATTGCTTTATTTCTTCTTTAATTTCATCTGTAGCCCACTGGTTGTTCAGAAGGTTGTTATTTAAGTTCCATGTATTTATGCAGGTTTTGTAATTTCTTTTGCCATTAATTTCCACTTTCAGTGTGCTATGGTCAGATATTGTGCATAGGATAATTTCAATATCTTTGCATTTACTTAAGAATGCTTTTATGGGATAATATATGGTCTATTTTGGGGATTGTCCCATGTGCAGCTGAGAAGAATGTGTATTCTGATGTGGTTGGGTGGAGCACCCTGTAAACATTTACTAAGTCCAATTGCTCACAGGTATGATTCAGTTCTATTATTTCTTTACTGACTTTTTGTCTAGTTGATCTATCTCTTTGTGACAATGGGGTATTAAGGTCCCCTGTTATAATTGTGTTCTTATGTATTTGGTTTTTCATGTCCATTAGTATTTGTCTTATATAGTGGGGTGCTCCTGTATTTGGTGCTTATATATTTATAATTCTTAGTTCTTCCTCTTGAATTTTTCCACTAACGAGTATGTAGTGACCTTCTTTATCTCTTTTAATCATTTTAGGTTTGAAGTTCACATTATCTGCAAATGGAATAGTTCACCCTGCTTTTTTCTGGATTCCTGTTGCATGGAATACTGTTTTCTATCTTTTGACTTTTAATCCATGGGTTTCATTTTGGGTTGGATGTGTTTCTTGTATACAGCATATTGTGGGATCCTGTTTCCTGATCCATTCTGTCAACCTATTTCTTTTGATAGGTGAATTGAGGCCATTTACATTTATGGATATAACTGATATGTACTGGCCTGACTTTGCCATGTTGTATCCCAGTTGTTTGTTTTCTGCTTTTTCCCTTTATTTAATTGCTTTTCCTACTTGGTGGTTTCTTTCTGTTGTTTTTCTGAGGATTGTGGTCATTTTTATCTCTATTTAGTATGTCTTTCAACACTCTTTCTAGGGTTGGTTTGGTGGACATGAATTTCTTCAGTTGTTCTTTGTAATGGAAGTATCTTGTTTCTCCATTAAATTTGAAAGACAGTTTTGCTGGGTACATCATTCTGGGTTGAAAGTTGTTTTCAGACTTGAAATAACTCACTCTAAGCTTGTCTTGACTTGAGGGTTTGTGTTGAAAAGTCTGCCATTGATTCTAATGAGTTTTCCTTGATAGGTGAGTTGTGTCTTTTCTCTAACAACTTTTAGTATTCTGTTTTTATGCTGCATGTTTGGGATCTTAATTATTATATGTCTGGGTGTAGATTTATGTTGGTTGTGATTGTTTGGTGTTCTATATGCCTCATTTATCTGAATATCAGATTTTTTCTCCATGTTTGGGAAATTTTCTGCTATTACTTCTGTGAATATTTTAGTTATGTCATTTGCATTGACTCCTACATCTTCACTGATGCCTATTAGTGTTATATTGTTTCTCTTGGCATCATCTTGAAGCTGCTGGATTGTCATTTCATGCTACTTTGTTATTTTTTAAAAGTTCTATTCTTTCATGATTGCTAATTGCAATCCTGTCTTCAAGGTCCAAAATTCTATCCTTAGCTTCATTTAAATGGTTTTGCCAGCTTTCAGTAGAATTTTTTGTTTCTTGGATGTCTCTGAGTTTGTTTCATGAATTCTGCTTGTTTTCTATACTTTTCTTCAAGGTTTCAATCAGTTTCCCATGCTCCTATACTTTTTTAAAATCTCTAGCTGTACTCAGCAACTCCTTTATTAAGGTTATTTCTGTTTTTACATGAGCTATTACTTCTAATTTGATTTCCTCTATAGCCTCATGGAGTTGTTTTTTAATTTCACCTGCTATCTTTTCAGAGATTTCCAGTATGTTACTTTTGAAGTCCTCTATTTCAATGTCTCCTGTACTTACTCCTGGTGGACTAGATGTTTGAGATTGCATTTTGCTTTTTTTTTTGTTATTTTCCCCTTTCAGATTAATATTTGGTCCTTCAATCCCACTAGTGTCAACTGTTGGTAGTGTGTATCTTGGAGTCCTACTGTAAGATTGATGTTTGTCCTATGTTCTTCCTAGGCTGACAAGCCTAGGAGTACTGATGGAAATCAACCCCTAGTTCTTGCTGTTATTATGTCTTCAGGTTGTTCAGAGTCACCAGATCTCCCTGTTTATAGTGTTTGTCTCAGCTGGAACCCTCCTGTGTCTCTGGGTGTCCCACAAGCCCCCTTAATTTTCTCCAGGTTTGGAGGAGGCCTTGTTGGCACCCTTCTCAACCTACCTGATATTCACTGTGTGGAGGAAGGACTCACCCACCCACTTGCCAGGCTTGCCTATGGCCTACTTCTGGCAGGGGCTTCTCCATTGCTCCTGTTTACCCACTGAAGGTGGCAAACTCTATTCCTATTTTAGGGGCAAACTCACCTCACTGGTGGAAGCCTCTGAGTTCTTCTTACTGAGTCTCCCCTTGATATTGCATGTCCAAGGTTCTGGGAGGAGATATGGGAGCAGAAGATCAACAGCAATACTAGGTCCAGATGGCAGCAGTGAAACTATAGGGGCACGCATCACGGGTTGGAGTTCCTAGGCCCTGAGGTGCGTGGCCAGGACTGCGGGACATGGGAGGGACCTTGTCCTGGCCCGACCCCATGCACACTGCTGGCTGGAGTTCCTGGGTCCCATGAGGTCATCTGCAGGGGCAGCAGGAGTCACAGGAGGGGCCTGGGTCTAGCTTAGCCCTGTGTGCGCCACTGGCTGGAGTTCCCAGGTCCCACCAGCTTGTCTGCGGAGATGGTGTGAGTCACAGGAGGGGCTACCTGGTCCCATGTGTGCCACTGGCTGGAGTTCCCAGGTCCCACTAGGTTGTCTTCAGAGATGGCAGGAGTTGCAGGAGGGGCCCGGGTCTGGTTGCTTTGTTTTGTTTTTTTTTAAAACTAAAATTTAGGACCAGGATATAGCTCAGTGGCACAAGTGCCCACCTGTCACAAGCACAAGGTCCTAAGTTTAGTTCTGCTAATGATCAGTTTTCTAAACGAGTTGGCAGTACAGGAATGCAGCAGAGTTCAGGCAAAGAATTCATTTCTTGAGAGTTAAATATCTTCCAACTCATGGCAAGGCTTCAGGGTCTCCCAGAGTCCTTCCCATGCAGCGTTCGGTCATCAGAAGTCACCCAACATAGCCCAGCAAGTTGGAGAGCTCTCAGCAGTGTTCTTGGGACACACAGTCACACCATGAAGACTGGAAGCTATTCTGATCAGTTTTATGCTATTTCATTTTGCATGAATTCATTGTATGTGAAGATATGGACAACTCTTTGGAAGAAAACAAGAGACAGTATGATAGTAAAGAGCTCCTGTTGTCTTGATTTGAAATCTGTTCTCTTACATTGTTTTCTTATGATCTGTTTTGTTCTATTTTGTTATGTTTAATTTTACCCTCTTTAAAAATAAAATAAAATAAAATAAAATAAAATAAAATAATAAGTAAATATATCCTGCTCATTTGCTGAATTTGCTTATTAGTTTTAGGAATCTTTTGGTGGATTATTTTTTTGGCTTTCTATATAAAGGATCTGCAAATAAGGATTACTTCTTCCTTTCCTGTATGTATCTGTTTTTTCTTTCTTTTTTCTGACTGCTTTGGTTAAATTTTTGAGAACTCTATTGAACAGAAGTGGTGAGAATGAAAACCCATCTTGTTCCTGATTTTAAAGAAAATATTTTCAATTTCTCCCTATTTAGTGTGATGTGAGCCATAATTTGTTTTTATCAGATTGAAATTAGGTCTTTCTACATGTTTTCTTCACTTTTTAAATCATGTGTAGAGGTTATATCTTGTAAAGGGGTTTTCCTACATCTGTTGAAGTGATTGCATGATTTTTGTTCATGCTTTTGTATATGTGCTATGTTACATTTATTGGTTTATGTATGTTGAACCATCTTTGCATCACCACGATGAAGCCTGCTTGGTCCTGATGTATGATCTTTTTAGTGACGTTGTATTCTGTTTGGCAGTGTCTTGGTGAGGGCTTTTCAGTCTATGTTCATTAGAGAGATTTGCTTATAGTTTTCTGTTTAGTTCTTATCCAGTTTTGAGCAATGAAAGCTTCCAGGAGCGAGTTTGGCAGGACTCTTTCCTTAATGCTTCGTTGAAGAGTTTGATGAGTATTCTGAGTTAAGTCTTTCTCAAAGTTCTGATAAAATTCTGCAGTGAATCCTTTGGGTGTTGGGTTTTTCTTAGTCAAGTTTTTATTAATGCCTATATTTTATCTCTAGTTTATTAGAATATGGGTTGTCAAAGTAGTTTCCTATAACTCTCTGGATTCCAGATGTTTCAGTTGTGATTTTGCCTTTTTCATTTCTAATTGTGTTGATATGTGTTGTTTTCATTCCTTGTTTATTATATTTGGCTGAGTTTATAAATTTTGTTTCTCCTTTCAAAGAACCAATTTTTATTTATTATCTTTGTAGTTTTTTTAGTCTCAGGTTCATTAATTTACACCCTGTTCTTTATAATTTTCCTCTTATTAGTTTCAGATTTGATTGTTCATGTTTTTCTAGGACCTCGAGATGCATTATTAGAGTATTTGTTTGGGATCACTCTACTTTTTTAATGTGTGCATTTGGAGTTGTAGACTTTCTCCTTATATCTGCTTGCATTGTGTCCCACAGGTTTTTGTATGTTGTGCTTCTACTGAGACTCAGACTTTAAAATTTCAAAATATTGAAAGGAATTTAAGTGAGAAAGAAGCATTATTGACAGTGGCTGATGATCCTCTCAATGAGTCTGTGCATACACAGATAACACAATCTCTTCAATCTTTTCAAAGAGTCCATTGACTTGGTATTATGCCCATTTCTCAGATAAGGGCATGAATGCTTAGTGAGAGTAAATGATGTGCTCAAGGTTGCACAGTTAGGAAATGATGTCCTCAAGTTTGTTCATACCCTCAATTTGACTCCCAAAGCATGAGGTCTCCCTCCATTTTGCCATGTGACAGATCCATGGACCACTGAAGAAAGTACAAGAGCATGGTCATTCCTCATCTTGGTTACTTTTCTCTTATTGCCGAGACAAAATACCTGATGCCCAAAATTAGGGAAGGGACGGTTTATGTAGCTCCCAGTTTTTGCAGGTTTCAGTCCATACTCAGCTGGCTCCAAGGCAGGATGGTATGGTTGAGGGGAAACCCTTCATGGTGGCCTGAAGTGACAAGAGTGAAAAGGTAAAAAAGGGAAAGGATGCCTCCTTCCCTCCCTTAGATTGTATGTCGGCCCCTGGCCCCTGGGCGGGTGCAGCACTCATGCCACCAATCCTAGTGTTAGACTACAAACCAATCACTAATGCTCAACTCAGCTGCCTCGATGACTGCATGAGGCTTGGGAGCCATCCAAACACAAACCATAACACTCCTCTCCATGGTACACAAGTGGGTGCCACGTTTGTGGGCGGTATTTATAATTTCATAGCGATCCTCTAATAAAGCAAAGCACATTCTTCATCATCATTATCATCAGCCCCATCACCAACATAACCCTGGCTCTACCTTGTGAATGTACTCAGAAAACCAGTTTCTCAGAAATCTTTTTTTTGAGTAATAAAAATATTTTTTGCAGGAACCAAGTTTTGTGTGTTTTTAATATGAAATAATATTTAAACCATACTGCATCTGCTAACCAAAAGCATCAAAACAACAACAAAAATAGCAGCAAAGCCTCACAAGAAACATAAGGCACTCTCAGGACATGCAAGAAAAAAATATGGTAACAAAATAGGCTGAGTCCTCAGCACAGGGTCAAGGAACCACTGTGTGCAGGACTTTATGACCCTGTCCTTTAAAACAACCAACTGGATGTCTTGAGGGTTTTGAAGTCAACTTGGTGGGCTTCAACCAGTGTTAAAAAATACAAAACAATTGACCAGAAAATAAAATTCCCCTGTATCAAAAGGGTGTTGGGCCCAGTCCTTTTTCTGTTGCTAATGACACAGTACCACACACCAGGTAAGTCAAAGGCAAAGGGATTTATTTGGTTGCCAGCTCTGGTCCAAGGTCAAGGAACTGCATTGGGTGATGGTCTTCTTCCTAGCAATGTCCTGGAGTGAGAAAGAGAGAGAGACAGACACACACACACACACACACACAGAGAGAGAGAGAGAGAGAGAGAGAGAGAGAGAGAGAGAGAAATTATTTGTTCTGGTTTCCGTCCCTCTTCTTATAGAGTCACAAGTCTTGGGGTCCAAACCATGATGACTTGATCTTAATTAAAGAGGCAACAATTTTCTACAATCTTAATAATCATGAAGCAGATTAAATTTCAACATGAGTTTTAAAGCAGACAAACCATGGCAGAAGTGCATTTCGAGACTTCTGTCTCAGTCACATTAGTGGGTACAGGGGTGTAGATGTGTGTGCATGCATGCGGGCACATGGTACGCTCTGGCTCATGTACTACATACTACAAAACTTGAAGGTTCAGCTGCCTAAGCATTCATGAGTGCCTCTTTGAGGTTAATGAAAAGGTAGCTGAGACTGTTCCCTGATCATGTGCACCTGGAGTGACCACAAACTCCCTCGCATAGAGGGTTTAAATCCATGGTCTGGCTTTTCAGGCTTAGACATTGAAGCAAATCATGCATGCATGTCACTTTAAAACAAATGGCCCCTGGGTATACTTTGAAAGATGCATGGTTACCTAGAGAGTTGGGCTGGACAGAGCCATTCGGACTGAGTAATTGCATGAGTTATAAGAGAGTAAGGAATGTCAAGCCTGTGGAAATAACTGTTGCCTCGCTGTCTTTAGATGAAGGAGTATCTCCTACCTATTATGGGGAAGAATTTCTCCCACATTTTGTGGACAGTAATTATTTATTCCTGCTTTAGGAGTAATTCAAGATGTGTGTACTTGAGTATCTGCAAAATACAAATAAGTAACCACGGCAATAATTCCCATGATTACTGTCTCTTGGGTGTCAGGGACCTGTTAGGTGCTTTGCTTACCTGATCTCTAATCCTCTCTGACACCTTCCAAGAGTGTCTCTGGGCAAGTTTTATATATAAACAATCAGCAGCTATTGGCTTGGCGACCTTAAAGGGAAGACAAAGTGGTTGCCAGTGGCCATGACTCATTGGATACCACACACTTGGTGACTGTTTAGCTCTGTCCTCAGCTCAGACACTCACTTTCTTCATCCAGCAGAGGGTTGGTCTCAGATACGAGTCATACTCCCAGGCTTACAGTGGAGGTTTGGGCAGCAACAGACCTACTGACTAACTTAGGATGAGGGTAACTGAGACATAGCCCTAGACACTGGAGCTACCCTGATCAGCCCAGGGCAACTCCAAATTCAGTTAAAAGTTTGTGTAGTGAACATGAAATTAGAAAAGGGGACAAGAAGAGGCTGTCAAGGGTTTAATGTTATCTGGTAAAACTGGCCTAAAGCATCTATCTGAGGTAAGCTTTGCTAATGTTCACGCTTTACCAAGGTAGCTTCTCAGTAAGAAGAAAAAGACCCAAGGAACTTTTGAGATCAAAGCACTATGCAAGGAGACCCAGGCCCCAGAGTCAGAGACTTGAATTTGGGCCTGATGCTTAAGTGACAGCTTTGGACATGCAGATGAAGATGCGGCAAGGCCAGTCTGACTTGCCTCACTGGATGCACTTCCCACAGCTGGAGCAGAAAGGAGACCAAAGGCAGCCTGCTGAAGACTTGAAGTTCAAGTGCCCCAGTGCTGGAGAAATCAAAGGGGTACATCTTACATGGGCAGTGCCTTCAACTCTGTGATGCCACCTCTGGCCCATGAGGTCCTGCAGCTGCCAGACTGCCTGCAGTCAGGGTAGCTACTCTTATTCTGGGGCAGGGTGGTAATAAAGGATAAGGAGACACTTTCATGTGTTCGCTAAGTACTCTGCAAGTTAGATTGAGGCCGAAGAGCCTTCATCTAGGAACCTGAGCTAGGACAATAGCGTGAGGTATAATGTTAAGCTCTACAAAAGGGCGGGCACTGCCCATGGCTTGGGCTTGGGTGTCCCTGATGTATGCGATGTTTCCCTGAGCTGCTCTTACATGGACCCTTTCAGCCTGTCCCAGGACCCATAAGGGCAAAGGCTAAATATATTCAGGGCCTTGAATGCTGCTTAGAAAACTCTCAAAATATGTGTGGAATGCAAAATTTGCTTTTCTCCCTCTCGTTTTTCTTCTTGTGTAGTATCTAACCCCACCTCAAAAGGACTACTGTTCCTTTGGCTATGTTATTATCCTCAATCAGATTACTATATTCAACACCATGACTTTGCACATCTCTGCTCCAGACAACATACACTGATTACGTTGTTTAGCTCTAGGAGAACAATCTCATTTCCCCTTTCCTGTAGCAGGTTCTCTAACTGGACATTTTCCTGCAGCTGTCAAGGGTTTAACGTCTCCTTCCCACTCCGTGGTCATCTAAAAGCAGAGCCCATGTGGAGACTCAACATCAAAAGGAAGACAATGATTCTTGGAGGTGCCACTGTCTGAACAAGACCAGGAAGATGGCATAGAACTTGTCAGAGAAACCCAAATTTTCATTGACTTTGTACCTAGTTTTACCTCTCAAAGCTGTTACCTCATTTCTGATTTATACATGGTAAACAACACCTTCTGAAAATTTCCTTTGGGTCCAGAAATGTAATCTTACCCACGGGTTACTGCTTCTTCACTAAACTAAGTGAGCTGTGCTTCCCATCACCATCACTTTTCATCTTTGCTGTGAAGAGACCCTTGTGGGGTCACTGAGGAGGCCCTGGGGACACCCAGAGATGCTAGGTGCTGCTGTTGAGAAAACCAGAGACCTAGAGCCCCTGCCCTGGGCCATTAACTCTGGTCACCAATGAATCCAATAGGGCGAGGATGATTGCTTTTTTCTTCCACTTCTTATTCTGCTACTTCATCCATTACCTTTCCATTTCTTTTTTCATGTTTTCAGCCTAATATCAGCATAACTTTCAAAGTTACATCCCTTTGGCTGTTCAAACACTTAAAGTGCTTCTTCCAGTGGAAAATGTGCAGCTTTTAGAGTTAAAAACGCAGACCATGAAGCCAGACTATTTGGTATGGAATCCCATCTGCTCAGCAGAGTTCACCAAACATTTGCCTCAGTTTTCGCATCTTTAAAATGGAGGTAATCCTATAGTGTACTCACCTTGGGTGATTATGAGAATCAAATATGTTAATGTAAAGCTGAGAAATACTGTTTAATGTACAGAAGAGTATTTCAGAGCGGGGCAGGGAATTCATGTCATAGAGGGCGAGAATGAGCAGGAAAGTGAAAGGGAGCCTCAGAGTACAGGTCTTTTTCCACACTTTGCTCTGTTGATTGAGAGTGAGAATTCGGCTGATTCCATTTCTTCCTCTAGAAATATCCATATATTTTAGAGTTCTGGATCTACTTTTTTGGTATGAGCTGAACTTAATCCAGAAATATTTTCTCAGCTACCATTTTCTTTTGGCAGAGTGAAAAACTCAGTCTGTTTGGCGAGGAGACATTTCTCGCTAGTTTTAAAATTCTGTTTCTTTTAATGACCATTCGCTTTTGCCAATGTGATGTATAAACTGAGTAACTGCCTCTGTATTACATAATTCCAGTCCCAAATGCATGGGAGAAAAATGCCAAGCTAGCATAGGGAGAAAAAACCCAACCATCACCAACCACCAGCAACCCCTCCCCCAGACCCACTCTTTAATCACGGAAATGTGATTATGTACACATTTAGGTAATTATATGTTTACGGGTCTTGTCTCCTCTGCGTCATAAACTAGTGTCTGGTCCACATTATGTACTTGGTGTGCTCTGAACAGTGCTATACTTACCTGTGTGTGCAAGGTACAATTTGCTGACAAACTGGTTGTTTATGTAAATCCATATAAATATACCATATATGAGATCCGTTTTAAAGATATAGTCTGTCAAATTTACAAATTGTAGGTGACAAAAATTAAAGGAAAGGATTCGTATTTTTCTAATCACATTTTCTTCTTTTATTTCCATGTGTCCATGGAGAGAGATGTCTCATACCTCTATGTATGTCACATATATATGATATATATGCAAGATGTATATATATAGATAATATATTTATATATACCCATTTTATATATATATACACACACACACATATATATATACACACACTTGTGTGTGTGTGTGTGTGAGCCAAGCTAACCAATCTGTAGAGATAAGGAAAAAAATCAAGTCTACCCTAAATTATCTTAGAAAATTGCATATATTACTTGGGGTTCCATGTTGAAGCTGAAACACTAAGATGTAGTTTCTTTTGTTTCCGTTTTCATTCTCTCTTGTGATCTCACTCTCTTGGAGCACTGGAGGTTACAGTCTAGTTTCATGGGAGGAGGAGCGTGGCATACATGCATTAAGACCAAAGAAACTAAAACATTTTAAAAATACAGCTTCACAGTACATGTGAGCTTGTGTATCTATGTATGCATATATGTGTGTGGCACAGTATAATTTAACACTTTCATTTTTATTACTTCCTGCAGCTCTTACTACAAACCTGCAAAAAAAATGTTTGCATTTACAGATCAGGAAATTAAGAAATGATTTGCTTACAGCTGGTAGGTGGTAGAGTCCTAGGTTAGAATTGGGAAAACAAGCAAGCTTACTGATTGATGTTTATCCAGTAACTACCTCCCACAAAGCTGATTACAAATCATGACAATGAAAGAAGATTTGAAACTATGGATCTGTAACACTCCTTTTAGAGGACTGGAAGGGACCTTAATGAAGTTCCTTCTGTTTACAGAGGAGGAAACCAAAGCCCACAGATGGCGAAAGTCTTGCCCCAAGGCAGCCCTTGGTAAAGCTGTTACTGAGGGAGTGAGCTTAAGCTCAACTTCTAGCTTTTTCTCTTGCTCACTAGCTTCAGCCCTAGGGAGGGCGTTGGGTCTCAAAATGCGTTAAGAAAATCATTTGCTGATAAATGTTAAGAAATGTTGAGAATTGCTGAGAAAAATTATTAACATGCACAGATAAAATTGAGCTTGATTTACTCTATCAGTGAAGAACTGTAAGTTGGCTGGGGGGCAGTTTATTAGGGGAGGGCTTGCTTGCCTCAGGCATGAGCCTTAGTTTTAGTCCCTGGTACCATCAAACAAAGCAGCAAAACAACAACAGAGATAAAAACCAAAACTGTAAGTTGACAAACCCAGTTGGCAAAAAAGATTTTAAATTTTTTATTTAGTTGATATATGATTGTGATGTATAATAATTACAATTGTTTTGGGAAATTGGGGCATATATATCTTATTTTGATCATTTTTGATACTCTTTTATTCCCTTACCACCCATTTCCCTTCTCTTTCCCTTGGTTTCCTTCTCCCCAGCTCTAACAATTCTATCTCTTTGTTTGACAAATGAAATGAATTGACACTTTTCAAAAAAAGAAGCACGAATGGTAAATAAGTACATGAAAAACTATTCAAAATGCAAAAGCAAACCAGCACTGAGATCCCTTCTTACTCCAGTAATTTTTTTTTTAACAAATGAGAATCACTAAATTGCAATCTTCCTGCCTCAGCCTGAAAATTCTCATTGTTTTGAGGGCGGGAATTGGCTGTGTGATATTCTACAGTGTTGGTAGGTGGAGGAATTAAAATTTATCTTTCCAGAAAGTGGTTCAATATTATGTATCCACAGCCTTAAATATGTTTAGGAAGTTTGATCTAGCAATCTGAATTCTAGAAAAATTTTCCATACATAATCAAGGATGTGGCCAAAGGATACTACACACAGTAGTATTTAGAAAATGAAAAACTGATAATCTCATATATTCTCTAGTAGAATGACTTAATACATAACTGTAAATTAATGTGATGGGATATTATGTAGCTATTAAAATCCCATCTTAGAGTTGTATTGAGAATTTAGGAAAAAGTTTGTAAAACAAGTGAAAAAGAGAATTCAGGACTAAAACAAATCTGAGATTTTTAAAAATTATTGTTAGAAGTACATTGAGAAAAGGGTTGGGAGGAGATCAATTAGAGGCTAATATTTCTGTATAGTGAGCCTTGATATATAACTTGCTGATAGTAAAATGTGCAATTTTGTAAATGTGTTGTTAGAATAAGCAAATAATGGGATTATGCATAATTTAAATTTTCTTAGTTTTTGAAATTTCCAAATTTTGTACAAGAAAGTATTCCTTTTATTATTCTAAAAATTAATCATTATAGAAAAACTTGTGATTTTGACATTGACTGAGCAAGACAAAAAAGGACTTTTTGTTTGTTTGGGGTTTGTTTGTTTGTTTGTTTGTTTTTGGTGTATTTGTTGATTTACTAGCCTTCATTTTCATCATCTTCCAAAAATCAGATTGCTGGAACACAGAATTCACTCAATGATCTTTTCATGAAGAGGCTGGATGGGTCCTTTGAAAATTAGTTTACTCTCCATTTCTACACAGTAATCCTGGTTGATAGAGTTTCTTTCTTCAAGAAGATGCCCTGTGGAAAAGCACCCTCACAATTAAAATGACTCTAAAAGCTCTTTCCAGTTGTATCAAGTTTTGTTCTGCTTCATGATTTGGAAACAAACCCAGGGGTAGGAATTGTCACTCCATTCTTGCAGATAAGTGAAAAGGAGAATCCAGGGCTTAAAAAAAATTCTTTTTAAAAATTTAAATCTCTTTTAAAAAATTTTTATTAGAAAGACACTGAGAAAATGCTGGGAAGAGATCAATTAGAGGCCAACGTTTCTCAATAGCGAGTCCTGAAACATGACCTGCTCATGGTAGAGTGTGCATCTCCCACTGGGTGTTGACTAAGAGATACTAAGTGTGAGAAGTCGCAGGGGAGCTGGGGTGCCTGGCTGCGGGTTGGTCAGCTCAGCCCATTCTTCTTTTTGGCAAACTACTCAAAGAACACAGCCTCAGCCTGGGAAGCAAGTGGTTTACAGCCCTACAGAGCCAGCTCAATCGCCTTCTGTGTCATCACTTCTTCAGAAAGTAAAACGTAAGTCACCATGTGTCATTGCTCAGTCTGGGAAAATTGGTATAGAAATGAATGAAAATACTCTTATCTCTTTATTGGGACTCATCTTCCACTTTTTAAAAAATAATACAGGAGGGCAGAAATTGCCAAGAAATGCTATCAAATTATCACTGATTCTTGAAAAGACAAATGAAACTTTTAAAAAACATTACTAGCTGTGGAATTATGAGTTGGCAATTTACTGATGAATCAAGAACCTCAATGCACCGAGTGGACAGATTATATCAAAATAATTTTTATGAGAAAGAGAGCTAGAGAAAGAGGGAGACAGAGAAGGATAGGGGTAAAGTCAAATAAATCATCCTTAAGCCAAGACCCAGTACCTACTCTCAAGAAACCCATATATGATCATACTATTAGAATTATTTTGAATACTGAAATTATCTGTTATTAAAACATCTATCTACATCACATTTAATTTAAATTATACTAATTTATATACTTATATCTTTGAATTATAATAATTTAATTGTCAAATTATTATATATATATATGCATTTTCCAAACGTCACATTGCATTTGGTTTTCATGAACATGTGTGTAGGAATCAGAGACCAACACAAAACATGTGCCTGTGTCAATAATTTAATCGGGAAACACGTGAGAATGAGTTAGGTATCTCCAAGACACAAATAGCAGCTAATTAGCATTTTGCTTCTGTACAGAAATGAGAAGGCTGTTAAGTGAACAATCCATAAGATCACAGGATGAGACGAACCACCTCTTACTCAGAAACTATTCAGTCTGGGTAAGACACAGTCCTGAGGTTTAACCTCAACAATTTGCCAAATAATGAAATTTCCCACTGTGATCATCAGTCTTAAGGACCTTCCAGACATAGACACATTTTCTCTTAACTTCTAAATTCATTTGTTTTTGTCATCTCTTAGATGCTAAATACCATGGGAGACAAAAATTAAGCAGAGAGTGACTATTCCTGCTCTCTGTGAGCTTTTCCCAGTCAACAGAGGATCATATATTTACTCAAATAACTGTAATGCCAGAAGTAAGTGTTAGATGTAAGCAACAAAAGTAATGGTACAGTTTCCTTCAAGTTACATTATTGTGAGAGCATGAAATAAGGAGATATTATAGCTTATTTGGGTCAAAACATTAAGTCGTTGTTATAATTTGTATTGTTAGAGTCCCATGTGTTGGTCAACAGCCTTTGGCACTATTGAGACGTGGTGGAACCTCAGAGAAGTGGGGTCTAGAGGGAGAAGTTAGGTTTTGGGAGTGTGTCCTTGAAAGGGACACTGGAGCCTTGACCCCTTCCTCTCTTACTCTCTTCGCTT
The DNA here is from genome assembly GCA_004027295.1 of Dolichotis patagonum. Taxonomy (NCBI): domain Eukaryota; kingdom Metazoa; phylum Chordata; class Mammalia; order Rodentia; family Caviidae; genus Dolichotis; species Dolichotis patagonum. The sequence continues at coordinate 24,963 of PVJX010006194.1, forward strand.
CTCGATCACATAAGGGAACAGCTTTGTTCCTGCTGTGATTCTCTGCATTATAATAGTCCCAAAATCAACAGAGCCAAAGGACTGTGGACTGAGAGCAGTGACACTGTAAGCCAAAAGAAATATTTTCTTCTTTTAAGTTGTTTATCTCAGATATTTTGTCACATTGCCAGAAACTGACATGATTATCCAGGAAGACTGCTAAATGGACCAGGGTCAGATGAGCGAATTTAGTGAACAAATCACTGTCACCCACCAGTACCTTTAGCAGTGGTTTCTAAACATTTTTTCCAATTTTATAGACAAGTAATAATACAACTTTAAGTAGTAACCCTCAAGTATGTGCATTTTGTATTTTGTTCTGTATGTTCACTGATGTATTGATACATTACATACATTAAGCATACACAAAATAGGTATGTCAAAAGGATGAGCTAAGTTTGAAATAATAATGAACACGTGTATTAAATTTTATTCATGACATACAGTTTTTTCTTAAAAATGCTGTTTTAGACCTAAGTGCCCATCAACTGAGGAATGGAGAAAAAAGTTGTGGCATTTTAATGCAATGGAGTACTACCCAGCTATAAAGAATGATCACATTGAGATATTTATAAATAAATGGACATGACTTGAGGCCATACTCATAAGCGAAATAAATAAAACTCACATGTGTAAATACCGTATAGTCTCTCTAGTATGAGAGTTGGTAAGAGTATATAAAATTTTATGGTAATCATGATTTCCCATTTCATTGCTTTGAAGCCTTTCAATGTTTTCATTCATCAGTTGGAATGATTTTAATCTGTTTTATTTGACTTTATTACGCGTGATGGTATGAACAGCTGTTTTGAAAAAAACAAAACATTATGGCAGCCATTGCTGATTTAATATCGTCTTGCTTAGAAGTTCTACCATACTTCTACTCTGCTATTACCATCGGTTCTATCATGTTGTGTCTTATTGGGATTTTCATATATGTGATAGTATAAACAAAGTTTTTTTATTGAAAATGAGATATTATAGTAGCCATTGATCATTCTCTGTTATTCAGTTCAGAATGCCCTGTAATTCTTTCATTTTCTTGAATGGTTTTATACTATTGCGTTATGTTTGATGTTATTGTATTTGAAACTATGCTCAACTACAGCAGAGAAAGAGGTATTTTGATAGCTACTGTTAATGTCTGGTTGTCTTATTGTAAAGTGCTGTGTTGCTTATGTTGTTCAGTTCTGATCTGCTTTGTTCTGCCCTCTTTTGTTTTATTCTCTTTAACATAAAATTTTAAACAATGCTGTTTTAACCAGTGCAGTGTGGTTGACCATGCTTCATGAGTTTCGAACACTGGAGTCTCACTTTGTGACAACAACAACTCAGAGGTCTGCTTTTCAGTTTGCTTTGTTTTGTCATTAGTTTTAGTGGCTGCCATAATCGAAGAAGACATTTTCCAGGCACAGTACAAACATGTGGGGCTTATGTATTAGGACAGGAGGGGTACCGCTGTAATTCTGCTAGTCTGTGAATATTTTCAGTTTGATGAGACCAACTTCTTCTCATTGTTTTGTGAAACAGCAGAGGAAAACTTGGTGTAGACACACGGATGTCAGCTCTGCTCTTACCTGACTTGATTTCGTTTGCCTTAGCTGATCTCTCCTAGAACAGTTTGTAGTTTGAAGCCATCTGTGTATTTGGTGAGGGTTAATTTACACAAATGAGACACCGTGTCATCCACTTACCCTGGTATAAATAAGTGAACGTCAGTTGTGACACACAGAGAGAGCAGGGCAGAGTGGGGATGCCCACTTAACTTGCCAGCCCTGCTCCCCAGAGAAATGTCCCCTATAGTGAGGGTCAACTTTCTGACATCTTGACCTAGGGATGCCACCTCTGTGATTCCCCGTACTGAATCTTTGTTGTTCATATTTCCCGCATTCATAAGATAAAATTTAAAATGTCCTGAAACTTTCTTCTCTTTCCCCAGTGATAGTGGGAAGGACACTGTGATGTGCACACTTACACCCACCTTTGGAGATCGTCAAGCCAGACAGTGGGCTGACCCTCTGCAAGAGGGAAGGGGCCAGGAAGAGGGCCAGGGTACCTAGGGGGCGTCCTAAGGCAACACTTTTTCCCTAGCACGTACAATCTCAGGCATCTAAGAAGCCAGATAACTATCCCATTACAATGACACCATATCGAACTTTTTTATTTTTTCCTTTTGGGACCCTGTGGGCAAAATAATCAGATTTACTTTGAGCTATTCTCCAGGTCTCTCTGAGTCCTCTTAAATCTGTGTTGGTAGTCCACAAGATTGATGGATTAGAGCCCTCTTCCCCAACAGGTCCAGAGCGTAACACAGTGCACAAGGCTTCTGTTTGTGAATCATCAGCACTGGGAGCTTGATAAACAGTTTTAATGCTAAATGCCAAATATCTGTGTGTGTGGATATGTCAAAACAGATGGTCTGTGTTGTTCTTTTCTTACTCTTCATACTCAAAATGAAACACTGCCCTCTCTAGGATTTCATTTACTCCAGAGACAGCCTGTGGGGCTTCACGAATGGTCCCCTTCTCCTGCTTCCAAGGCCAAGCACCTCTGCCTTTTGCCATTTAATGTGTGCCTCAGCCAGACCCCTACCGTCTGACTATGCCTAGAGCTCTCACCTCCATTAAGCAGTCTCATGTCCTTGAATTTCTACTTGCCTGAGAACATTTTGGTGATACTGAAAAGCCCCCATCTATCCCTGAGTTTAGTGAGATTTGTTGTTTGGCAGCTTTCAAATAGGCATAACACCTAAATACATAATTACTAACCTTTTTTATGGTCACCAGCTCTTTTGAGGACCTATGCAGCAGCTAATAAAAAAAAATGTTCAAACACATAAATTATGTATGCAGTTTCAAAGACAGGATAGTTTATGTCTCTTCTGAAGTTCGCCTTGAACTAAGATCTTACTAAAAAAAATACTACATTTAATGAGTTGCAGTCCTATAAACTGATTCATAATAAAACTAATTTTAGTTTTTATTTTTATTGCTTTTTGTCTTTCTCTTTTCAATGAGTTAACTTTGAGCAGTGATAAAATGTTTATGGTATGTCTATATATATTGCCTGGAACAGTTAAGGACTATTCATCATGGTACAATGTTTATCATTAAAGACAAAGTTACGAAAAGCTCCATTGTGTAATTTGGTTGTCACTGAAGCCTGTATATAGGCAGCTAGTTGCTTATCCCAAATCAATTTCTTCTCTTCTTCTTTACCAGGAGAACCCTGATTTTGTTGGAGATGGCAGTGTGCCTGGTGGAAAAATTAACGTTTCCTAGCCTCTCGCATGTACAGAGGTGGCTATGTGGTTAGATTTCTGCCAATGCAAATTTGAAATGCTCCTTAAAAGGGAATGACTTCTAGCTACTTGGGAGGCTGATGAAGGAGGATTGTGAGTTTGAGGTCAGCATGGGCTGCGTAGCAAGATCCTGTCCAAAACAAAAGACTGGCTGGCTCTCCTGTGGCCATCTTGCAGTCGTGAGGCAACCTTGAGAATAGAAGCCATGTGTGCAGATGTTTTTTTTTAAATTTTTTTTCCATTTTATTTTAAAGAGAATAAGACAAAAGAGGTCAGATCGGAACTGGACAACATAGGCAACACGATACTTAACATTAAGACAACCGGACATTAACAGTAGCTATCACAATATTTCTTTCTCTGCTATAGTTGAGCATAGTTTCAAATACAATAATATCAAACATAACAAAAAAGTATAAAACCATTCAAAGGAGTGAAAGAATTACAGGGCATTCTAATCGAATAACAGAGAATGATCAATGGGTACTATAATCAGACCCTCGAAATTCAAAGACCCAATCCAAAAATGGGCATCCGAAACAAACACACAGTCCCCAGACAAAGAAATATGAATGGCAAACAAACGCATGAAAAAGTGTACATCATCATTAGCCACGAGAGAAATGCAAACCAAAACCACACTGAGATTCCATCTCACTCCAGAAAGACCGGCCAAGACAGAAAACACCATTAACAACAAGTGCAGATGTTAAAAAAGGGAATTGGAAAAATAGCAAGCACCTAATAACCTTGAAGACTTTAGCTGGCCCTGGACCTCCTTCCTCTGGACTTTGGTCTTCAAGACACATGAGGGAAAAATAAATCTCAGTGTTGATCAGTAAATAAATGTGTGAACACACTAGACACATTTCTTCATGCCACTAGACACATTTCTTCACTACAAATTTCCTGTATATATTCTGCTTTAAAAATTATAAACTCTAAATAGCAAATCTTCCATCATTAAGAAACTGATAATTTTAACAAATTCAGTGGAATCATTTGAAAATGATCCTTTAAACAGCTTACTTAAGCTTAATTTGCTTAAACAGCTTTTCTTTGTATAGAATCATTAGAATTGTATATTCATCTGTAACAGAGGTGACCCCAGGGCTGCAGTGATCCTATGACCCTATTTATACTGCAGTGTGTCGTTTGTTACCACTGAAATCTCTGGCTTAACTTTCAGATAACACATTCTTACAAAAATTCCACTTGGAATTATTAATGTTCCTTAATCTTTCTTCCCAATTCCTGTCCCAAAACCTACCTTCCAAGAGTAATCTTGCATCAATTGTCCATTGTTGGTGTAACAAATTAACACAGGCTTAGTGGCTTTAGCACTCACAAATAGACTATCTTACAGTCCTAGAGGTCAGAAATCTGAAATGCGCCTCAGTGGACTTGAGTCCAGGTAGTGGGTGAGAAGAGCTGCTTCCTGAAGTTCCTTGCCTTCCCAGCTCCTGAAGCTGCAGTGTTCCTTGGCAGCCTTCCATCTTCTAAGCCAGCAATGGCGGTCAAGGCTTTCTCACACTACATCACTCTGAAATGGAGCCTTCTGTCTCCCTCTTTCACTTACAAGACCCTTTGGGATTCCATAGGGCCCGCCTGGTGTGTTAGTCAGCTTTTCATCACTCTAACACAAATCAACTTTCAACAAGAAAGATTTGTTTTGATGTATAGTTTCAGAGGTTTCTGTCATGAGTTCGTTGGCCCCGTGGCTTTAGTCTGTGGCAAGGCAGGCTAGCACAGCTTGGCAGAAGAAAAGCTGCTTACCCCAAGACCCCCAAGAAGAAGAGATGGTGAGAAACAACCAGATAGAAATGGGTATGGACCACCTATAGTCCCCAGGATCTGCTCCTTTCAACTTGGCCCTCCCTTCGAATAGCCTATTCAGCTATGGAATCATCAATGGATTATTCCACCAATGAGGTTAACACATCCATGGTCTGATCACTTCCTAAAAGCCCATGAGCCACCCTGAAGGGATATTTTAGACCCAAATTAACACCTGGATTATCCAGGTTAATCCTTTCTTCAAGATTCTTAGTTTACTAAGATTCTTAGTTTACTCATATCTGCAAAATTATTTTTCTATCACGTATGGAAATACATTGTGGATTCCAGTGATGACAGTGTGGACATGTTAGAGTGGTAATCATTTTACCAACCACGGCCTATTATGTTTGACGGGTCTCTATGAAGAGTGTTTTAGGTTATACACATAGGGTTGCATTTTAAATATTTTATCAAAATGAGATTTCATATTACTCTGCAGCTTGCTTCTTTCAGTGTGTAATACATCCCTTCCATGTTAAAAAAGATAGACCCAGTAAGGGAATGTTTTAAAAGAAGCCTTCTTTTTGAAATTTTAAGGACATGGGATTTTTTCTTTTTGGTTAAAAAATTAAAAGAAAATGGTTCTAGGAATCTTGCTTAAGACAAGCAAAGTAAAAAATGAAGTGGGAAGTTCAAGAGAAATAGTCTCACTTATTTGCATACAGCGGGTGACTTTGGTATTTTAGGAAGCAGCTATTATCCAATTGTATTTAGCAAAGTTCTCTGGAAAATACTGAAAGCTCTATGTTATGAACATCTGTGGTTATTTTGCTGCTTCTTATATATTCCTCTGAACAAGTATCTGATCTTTCTAGATTAATTTCTATTTTACAGTGGATAAATTGGGAGGAGGGTAAAATAGGGCCTGGCCTATCTCCTACATCATTGGCCCAACCTGTGTAAATCAAAATATTCCCTCTTTTTAAAATTCTGGACAAATTGCATTGAAAATGGTGGAAGTTAGTGTATCCTTCCAGTGGCTCTAAAAGGATGAGAGAGAGAGAAAAACTCAGTGACACTTAAAAAAATTATAAAATCAACCTTGAAACCAATCTCTAGAATTATATACAATATTGTTTTTTAGAACTGTCAGTCCTGTAGTACAGTAGACAGGAACTAGTTGCTAAGATCTTTTGTTTTTACAATTGGGGTAAAAAGATCAGGGTAGCCCTAAGAATTGTTTAGGTACTATTGAGAATGTTGAAAGCATTTCAGCCTTGATAACAAAAGCTGAAGTGACATTATATTTTAGGGAGTTGTGTTTGCCACTGTACCTGAGCTGGAGTGTCCCCCTCCCCCAGTACTCTGGAACCAGCCCAGCAGCATTTAAGAGTTTTAGTCAATATTTGAGCAGGGGCAAGGGGGAGAGCAAGGGGTAAAGAAAAGTAGCAGGAAAAACAGTCTCAGTAAGGTGCCATCTATTCCTTAGCAGTCAATTACTGAGATATCAAACAGGAAAAGCAGTCAAATGCTTTGCCTAATTAAGCAGTTGATTTTACAACTATTTAATGAAACAACAACAAAAGTAAATGTTGTACATTAATCAGAGATCTTGGTTGTAGACAGCAGACAGTTCTGCATACTCTGAGTATGAAAGCACAGTAATGGGAAAGACATTACAGAGAATCTTATAGAAAGAGGGACAAGGGCAATGGCCAAACCCCAGAAGACAGTAACAGGGAAGCAGAATTGGGCAGTGGGGATCTGAGGACTCCACACTTTGTAATTTGGCTCCACTTGTTTAGGCCCGCCTTCTCCATGGGATGGAGTAATGTGACAAATCTCAGCAGTAGAAGAGAAAGAGCTCTCCTTCTCCCCCTAGCTTTACTTCAAAATCCTGGAGTAGACCTCTAATTGGTCGAGCTTTAGTAGCCTCTTGGAACAATCGCCACAGATAGTGTGTGATGGATTGTGCACATCCTGGTCTCTATGATAAGAACAGAGAAGTCAGGGGTCTGTAATTAGAACTTTGCACTAGAACCACCTGAGTAAAATAGCGAAAAACTAGTTCCTCCCAGAAAGTGGAGACAGTTGTCAGAAGTGGAATAAGCATTAGTAAGTAGACAATAACAGTGGAGGGTTCACAAAAATCCTGTATATTGGTGTAAATACATCATGCAACCCACTTGGATGTTTAATAAGCCTGTGGGAAAAAAGAATCCGGGCATCATTTGGTTTTACACATGAATAGTCCATTAAAAGTGAGAAAAAATAAAATTCAAACATTTATAAGATTTAAAAGGAGCAAAGCTTTTGTATTAGTGAGCAAAGCTTGTGTATTAGTGCTGGGAAAACATACCTGACACCTGCAACTTAAAGGAAGAAAGGCTTATTCTGACTCAGAGTTTCAGATGGTTTAGTCCATGGTTGGCTGATTTCATGGTAGAAACAGCTCCGTGGAAAGGCAAAATGGAACAAAGCTGCTTAACCCCTGTTGCCTAGAAATGAGAATGAGAAAGAAAAAGCTGGAGATAAGAACAGACACTCCCAGGTCATGCCTCTACCTTGTAGTAGCACACTCAGCTATCAACTCACCAACATATTAATGCACTAATGAGCTTAGCACCCCATAGTCCAATCATCTTCCCAAAGCTCAAGATTTGGGGGAGATATTTTAGATCCAAATCATAAGATGGTTTTTGTTTCTGATTTTTGACCACTCTGGCTTTTTCTGGAGTCTACTGACATTTTCCTCTCTGCGAATGTGGAAACTCTTCTAAATTTGGCCCAGTAACATCACTCCTAGAGGGCTTCCAAATAGAGGCAAGAGATAAAAAAAGAACTACTACAGACTTGCCCTCAATGTGGATTGCTTTGTAAGCTGCATTCCAAAGACAATACAGCAGACATTATTAAAGTTAAAATGTACAAGTGTGTAGGATCATATTTTGAAAATGTTTAAAATATAATGAAGTATGTGTGTAGGCACATAAGTGTGTGTGTGTGTGTGTGTGTGTGTGTATGTGCACAGGCGAAAAATTTATAAGAGGAAAGATAAAGAGAAGAACAAGTAACCTAGATAACTCAACAACTTTTAAAGGGAAAAAAGCATACTAAGTTTGATTTGAAAACATATATTTTACCTGCATCATGAAAGTGTTGATTTCATTAATCATAGTATTTGGCCAATCACAGCAACTTCAAAACAATCCCTAGATAGCTGTCAGCTCTGCTAACTATTTCTCTACGGTTAATAAAATATTCCACTTCACGTGGCATTAGTAAACATTACTGAATTTTTTCAAAGTCCAATTCCTTTTCCTTTATTAAGCTGCAAAAATAACTTTTAAAACTGTTCTTCACCTTTTTACTATTGCAAGTATTTATTACTGATGCCACACAAGTTATTGTATTCTTTTTTTCCCAACAAAATTTTAACAATATGTATGATAAAGAAGAATTACATGTAGAAGTATAACAAAAATTATACAATCTTCCTTTGTTTTCCTCAAACTGCATACAACATGAGGACTTAACTATAGTTAAGGTGTTTATTTGATGATTCCAGAAAGTTTGCAGGGTGGAATGGAGGAAGGGAGAGAATCAAAGGAGAAAAGTAAAAGCACCAACATCACAAAACAGCAAGGCACCAATGAGTGCGTTCCACTTTGCTGAGCTGCTGGGGCTCCCCTCTACTTGGATCTTCTGAGAAACCAGGTGAAACATGTGTCAGAGCTAATCCACTGAGTGCTGGGGAAGTGGGAGTCAGCTGCTGACTCCCAAGCTTTATTAGTTAAGCGTTGGCTGGTGTCAGTTACTTTGCTTGTTGCTGAGACATGGTACTTTATGCACCACACCTCCAGTATTTCACCTCCTCTACCCAGGTTTCACCTCTCAACATTGCATTTAGCTATAAACTCAGCAGGGGATTAATCCATTGACGAATTTCACGTCCCCACGATCCAGTCGCCTCCCACAACCTCACCTATGAGCACATGAGGCTTTGGGGAGGGACAACTAGATAGATACAAACTGTAACAGTTGTCTTGGCAGTATTTGATCCTTGGTTCCTTCCAGCTGCCCTAACAGGGCTGAGAAATCCCTCAGCAGAGAAGCAGAGAGCAGAGCAGCCAAGGTAGGACACTGTCGGTGTATACAGACATGAACCGGGTGCCAAGAGTAGCTATCATGCTTACTTCTTATTCTCATCACAGCCTCTCATACCTACCTTGATTTTACTGTGTTGTTTCTATATTAAAGCTGTGGTTGGCTGCAATCTAAAAACCAACAACCAGAAATACCAGAATGTGTGGAATAAGTCACAATCCTGGCTATTGCAATTGGTCCCAAGACTATAATTTAAGCTCATCACCTCTCACTTCTCTCTCTTCTATAAATTATTTTAGATTTTTCCTTATCTTTGGTCAGCATATCCATTAGTCTAAATTTCTTTCTCATGAACTGACATAGACTTTAGAAATGTCTTAGGCGTTTTCGCTTATCCTCTGCTATGAGCTATTTCACTAAAGCAAACATCATTTTTTTCTCCTTTCTAAAAATCAAACCCAAATATAATTCTATCATTAATATTAGGAGCCAGAATGATGCTTTTTAGAGTGCCAAAGTCATCAAGATCCCTGCAGACTGTACAGAAATGAGCACATCCCTACTACCAACACGAGAGCCTTTGGCACTTGGTATTAGGCTGTCGCAAAAGCAGTTTGCATTCACAAGAGAAAGATGCAAATGCACATTCGTGATTAGCATGTAGCATCTCACTAAAGCAAGCAGAGTCCTTGATCTTCATGTGCATTGGTTTTGTTGCAGCATGGGGGCTTAAGAACGAACAAGTGTTTGAGGTGGGAAGCTGTCTGCATGATTAGAAATGTTCACAGTCTCTGCCGGCCAACTCTGAAGTTGGTCAGGGCTGTGGGACAAGCCACCAAGTGTGTCTGTTTTACCTTCACTGATCTTACCAAAGGTCACCACCTTTCTGATCCTAGTGAAGGTTACTTCAGTGTCTGCTGTACTGCCAGTGATATAGCTAAAAAAGTCTCAAGAGGAAGCCCTTGTTCAACACTGGATTGAACACATGCCTTTATCAACATTCTATCTTGAAGCTGCCCCAAAATGATAGGAAAGGAATAAAAAACAATTTTACAAAATCTAGAAAGATTGTGACAACAGAAGAGGCAACAGCAGATTAAAAAATAGTATTAAAATGGTGAAAGGCAGAAGGCAGATGCAAGAGTGGTAACAAAGTAAACACAGCAGGAAGAAAGATTGCTTTCTTATAAAAACTACCCAAAAGCAAGCGATGCCCACCACAAAACCGTGGAAAGACTCAGAAATTGGAAATGCTCATTACTTTTTGCTATAGTTTAGATCTTAAGTGTCCCCTCAAAGTTAAGGTAGTAAAAGCTTGGCTGGCAGCTATTAAGAGGTGGTGGAACTTTTAAGACGTGGGGCGTGGGGGAGGTCGTAGGTCAAGGAGGGCAGGTCCTTGATGAGGATAGTGGGACCCTGGTCTCTTCCTCATTCTTGATTTTGGCTCCTTGGTCAGAGGTGAGCAGGTTGTATTGCTTCCTCTGCAATGCTGTATTGCCCTGTGCCTGAAAATAATGGGTCCAACCAATCAGGAACTGGAATCTCTGAAACCATAAAGCCAAATGAACCTTTTTGCATTATTTATTGATTATCTCAGGTATTTGTCATAACAACTGCAAGCTGACAAACACACTTCTATAGGAAGATATGCAAAGTGGGGCTGATAAAAGAGACTGTAGATGGACTCTCTGTGTCTCTCTCTCTTCTGTGCACCAGCTAACCCAACAGGCAACAAAAGGGTTTATTCTGGGAAGGGAACCAGAGTCTTCTGACTCAGTGATACTGGTTTTGGTAGAAGATTAGAATAAGGCCAAAAAGGAAGATTGAAACAAGTCTACGTGTCATGCACTGATTGGTGAGACCCCCACCCTCCTTCCCTCACTTGAATGTCAGGACAGTGGCAGCCTGATATACTGTACATTCACCAGACTGGATTGGAAGTCCCCTCTGCCCCCTCTGACAACACTTACTGGTCAGAGAAGAGACTGAAGCACCGACATCTAAAAGGCCACCAGCAAAATGACCAGATGCCTGACTAGCTGCTCTACAGTAAAGTAGCAATTAGCAAGCATTACAAGTACACAGAGAGTTTCATCATTTTTTAGTGCTTTATTTTTGGGGGTGGGTACCAGGAATCAAACTCAGGACCTCATGCTTGCCAGGCAGGCACTGTGCCACTCAGCTAAATCTTTGTCCCCAGTGCCTTATTATTCACTATGAACAAAAATCAAGTATCACCAGACATGTAACAAAAGTCTCTGGCATAAAATGTAGAGGTACAAAAACAAAGAGAACTAGGAGTAAACAAAGACAACTCAATGAAAGTACCTTTTAAAGGACTTTTTATTCAATGACCTCAGAAATACAAGATAAAATATTGCAACTATGAAATAAATAGATGCAGTTAAGTGAAAAAATGGTCATTTCCTACATAAGAAATAGTTCTTTGAAAATAAAACACATAACAGAAATAACTGGTTCAATAAAGGGACTGAGAAAAGATGGCGGACTGGTAGGTAGCAGGAGAGAGATCCTCTCTGAGAGAGACAGCTTAATTGCCAGAATTTAACACCCTGGAGAGACCCAAACAGAGAGAGATGGACTCTCTCAACCCAGGATGAAACGAAAGTTAAAAAACCGCTCAAATATGAGGTCCCGGGGCTACCATTAGTGAAGCTAAGATCAGCAAGCATGGCGCCCTCCTCGAGCCACCTGAATTCCTGCCCGTGAGTGACCTGACCAACCGAACTGTGCCGACGTGACTGGCTTGAGTGGCTGGAGCATGGAGCTGAACAGCCCTGCGAGTGGCTCGCCCAGACCTGGCCCTGCACACGACCCACCCAGAGGCACCATGAACTTGTGCTGCAGCTGTGCTGAAGTGGGAGATCTGGGAGCCCAGCAGTTTGCAGGGACCCGCATCAACACGTGGTGAGTGATGGGAATAAGACCCTCTCATGGGAAAGGGGAAACTGACTGGAAGACATGTTGGATTTGGGCAGGACAGCCCTAACTCCATAAGGAAGTGGCTTCAGTTGGTTGCTCCCCTCACCGAGGGGATTGGTGGAATCTGCTTGGACCGGGCCATGCCCCTGGCCAGGACCCAGTAGGTTGCTACAAACTAATTCCCTGAGCACAGCCACACACTGATGCAGTGAAGGCCTGCAAAGGTTGACTGGCCTGGAGGAGAGGAGCCAGCGCACACTGCGCTTGCTTGAACTTCACTCTCTGATAGTGGCTGGCAGAGGACAGAAGCCCCTAGCCTGCATACTCCAGAGAAGTCTTAACCAACAAGCAAAGGGGCTGAGAATTACACTGTACACTTTTATGGAAGGAACCAAAAACATGACGAGTGGGAGAAATAAGAAAAAACCCTCAGCCCCCAACCCTGAGAACATTGATCCAGGAGAAGTAAATACAAAAGAGATTGAGGGCAGCAAACATGCAACATCAAACACAGTGGTAGCAGACATAAAGAGATATCTTCAGGACCTCGTAAGTGGGATCAAAACTGAAATATTAATTCAAATTAAACAAGAGATAAGCAGATTAATAAAAGAAAGGCTGGGCACCTCTCAAGAAGACACAGACAGAAGAATGGAGGAACACAAAAGGAGAAAAATGTTTAATGAAGAAAACAAGAAAAACCTAGAATTCATGAAGCAGATTCAAAGAGATTATCAGGAAACTAAAGACTCCATAGAAAACTGGCAAAACTGCTTGAAAGAAATCAAAAATAAGACTATCAAAAATTTAACACAGGCTTGCAGTGTGTGATCATGAAAGGGAAGATCTCTTAAAAATAACAAGGGAGCAGGCAGTAACAATTGGAAGGCTAGAGGACCACAAGAGGATCTATAACTTAAGAATAAAGCATGTGAATGAAGAAGCAGGAATCAAAACAGAGGAATTGCAAAGGCTATTCACAGAAATCATTAAGGAAAATTTCCCAAGCATAGAAAAAGGAAATGATATGCAGATGTATGCAGCATACAGAACTCCAGCCACCTACAGCCAAAACAGAGCTATACCTAGACACATAATAATCAAGATCCCAGAAATTCAATATAAGAACAGAATATTAAAAGCCATCAGAGAAAAGAAACAGATCACCTATAAAGGAAAACCTATCAAAATCACGGCAGACTTCTTGACACAGACCATCAAGTCAAGAAGAGCTTGGAGTAAAGTAATTCAAGCCCTGAAGAACAATCTCCAGGCCAGATTGATGTATCCTGAAAAACTCTCTATAAATTAATGGAAAAACAAGATGCTTCCATGACAAAGAGGAACTTGGAGAATTTGTGACCACCAATCCAACCCTATAAAAAATACTGAAGGACATTTGAGAGAGAGAGAGAGAGAGAGAGAGAGAGAGAGAAAATACGAGCATTTCAGGAACAGTGGCAGAGAGGCCTCAGTGAACGGGGCAGACAGTGGAGTGGAACAGAAAAATAGACAACCAACGGCAGAAAAACAGAATAGCAGAAATAAGGCAGAGAAGATTGGCTGTAATCTCTAGTATAGATGGCTTTGAAATATTAACAGAGAGAAACACAGGCAGAGTACATTAGGAGATAGGGTCCATTGAGATGCTCTATATAGGGAGGCAGTGGGACCCAAAATAAGCAGTGCACCCTATGGGAGTGAAAGGGGAGGAATTGTCTAAAAGAGCAAGGCAGAGGATATTGTTAATGGGGGTAACAAGATTTAAAATCTACATTATTCTCATCACTCTGCTTGGATGGATTACATGCTGTTCCAGTTTGTCTACTTACACTAGACTTGAGGACACGGTCAGCTATCCCAAAAATAAGAGGACATAATATGGTAATCATTCTTAATTTCCTATCAACTTAATCTGAAGCCCTATATAATTTATACTGTCTTATTATGACTGATCTCACTTAAATCTGGTTTGTTAGAGTGCTATCTTGTATTGACTGATTTTATTTAAATCTGTTATGATTGATAGCATCAAATCTAAGAGTATAGGCAACTATACTGAAGATGACAATATTCATTAAGATACCCACTCTGGTTTGATTATTACTTGCTTTTGAAGTCTTATAATGTCTCCAATGCTTTGTTTTTATAATGTTGTTATATACTGCTGAGACATCATGGTAATCATTGTAGATCACCTTGTATTGCAGTTATATATGACTTTTTGCTTCATGCTTTTCTAGAAATTGTTTTGTTTTGTCTTGCTGTGTTTTGTTTTTCACTATAATAAAGAAAGGATAGATATACATGTAGAAACTCATGCATGTGTAGAGTTTGTAAACAGTTTACAAGAACCAACTACATAACACATGTTGAAATGAACAACTACTTTGAAGAAAGAGACACTACAGTACCCACTGCTGATTCCATAATGTCGTGATGTGTAATCCAGCAAAATTATCATTCTTTGTTCAAAGTGATTTTAGCTTGTTTTGTTTTGTTTAAGTTCAACACACATGAAGGTATGGACAGCTGTTTTGAGGAGAATGAGCGACACTATGACAGCCATTCTTGGCTTCCCTATTGTCTGGTCTTGAAGACCTGAAGTGCCCTCCTTGTCCTGCTCAGATCAATTCCATGCTATGTTGTTTCATGTGAATTCCCTTTATGTGACAAGATGGACAATATGGAAGAAAACAAAAGTCAATACGATAGAGAGTGAATATCTCTAACTGTCTAGTTTTGGAATTTATGTCCCTTACATTGCTTTCTTGTGATCTGCTTTGTTCTGTTTTGTTGTGTTTAATTTTACCCTTTTGATATAATTGAATGTATATTTGAGTGGGTAAGATGGATGACCATACTGCTGTTATTTTTTGTCAGATCGTGGAACAGAACTGTTAACTGACTCACTGTTTGAATGTCTACTTTACATGTTTTAACTTTATAATTTGAACAACTATTTCCAAGAAGTCAGTATGTAATTTGTCAAGTAATAATCTCTTAGATTTTTTTGTTGTTGCTCTTTTCCTTTTTTCCTTGGAATTCTGTATTGTTGCTACCCTTTATTCTGTTTTGTTTTTTTTTCTTTCTTCTCTTTAAATAAAATAAAAAAACAAAGGGACTGGAAGGTAAGTCTTCAAGAAACTAAGCAAAAGGACAAAGAGATGAAAAAATAGGGAAGTCAGGCAACTTAGAGTACTAAGGAGACTTATCATTTACTGACTAGGATTTTAAGAAAGAAAGCATTAAAATAGGAGAAATAATCAAAGAAATGATTAAAGAAAAACAACTTCCCCAGAACTGAAGGATACCAATCCCCAGACTGATGGGCTTATGAGTACAACAAATGAGAGGTCCACCCCTGGTTTATATCACACTCTCTAGTATTGATGCCCTCAGAGTTTTGGCAACTTGATGTGTAGGTATATATGTCCACTAGAATCCTAGCCCTCCAGTCTTTGACCTCCTTTTCTTCAATTATTTAATTATTTCCCACCATTTCTTCCAGCTGAATTCCCAGTGTTCAGATCTCAGACCTTATCAGTACCAATAACTATTGACATTGTCTTGATAATCTCAACTTCAAGTTTACAAATTTCTGACCACATCCAAATAGTTTTGTTTTCTTTCATTTATTCTCATTAGCATCCCAATTCCTAAATATTTCAGTTCTGTTGGGACCAAAAATCAGTCAGTTTGATCCTACCATCTTCTCACTGTCCCTCATAGCCTTACCCAGCTGAGATTCAGTGATCCATCACCATATACATCCCCTTGCATCCATACACTTTCAACTTTCTTGCCCCTCTCTTCTTTCACTGCATTTCCTTTATGAAGACCCAATTTTGCTTCATACCAGTTCTCTACCTATCATATTTGCACATGTGTGAAGTTTAACTGGGCTGGAGGAAAATTCACACCCTCTGGTCTGCCTTTAGATTCAGTATCATTTACTTCCAATGAGCCTTTTGTCCTACATAGTGCTCCCAACATATTTTTGTAGTCAAAATCATTACCCTACTCTACTTTCTTCTCCCACTAATGTAAATGACTATTTTTCATTTTTTTCACAATATCTCTTCTCCCACTTTCACTAATGCCCTCATCTCCTAATTCACTAAGGAAGTAGAAGGACTTTGCAAAGCACATTTGCTTATTTCCACCATTCCTTTGATATAGTTCACTACAGTACAGGTATATAGTGTCCATCCTCTGGGCTAAGATAAGCCCTCTACTTGCTGTTTTGATTTCATTCTCTTGCTTGAAAATTCCATCAGTTGTCCTTTCTTTTCTCTATTTCATTATTTTTTTTTCTTAGGGATCATTTCAGCAAGCAGATATATTTCCTGTGAAAACTTCTTCCTTGGGCCTCTCCTCCCCTCCCTTGTAGGACAAAATCTAAAGTGTTGTTTGTGTTTTCTGTCTCTAGTGCCTCCCCTGCACTTCCTCTGGAACTCACTTGGGCAGTGTTAGCTCTGCAGGCAGAGCTAATCAAATCCACTGAGGATACCCATGTTACTCAGTCCTACCTGTCTTCGTCAGTCAGCAGTCAGTCACTTCCTTCTTCTGGAAACTCTTCTTATTCTCTTTTCACCCCTCTGGTTTCTCCTCCCTTGTGGATTCTTCTTGTCTTCTTGATCTTTAAGATATTGATATACCTACAATCCCTGTCCTCAGATTTCTTCTCTTTTCTATTCACCAACTCCTTTGCTGATCCTACCAATTTTGTCATTATTTCTATGCTGATGACTTCAACACTTATATATCTAGCTAAGACTTCTCTTAACTCCACATAGCCAGCTACCTACTAAAGATCATGCAGATATCTAATATGTGCATCAAAGTGTGGTACATCATGTACATCAAAAAACTAAGTTCCTGCCTTTGCTGTAGACTTCTCCATGTCAGCAATCAATTCCTTCCTTCCATTTGTTCAGGAAAAAACATTAGTGTCATGTTTGACTCTTTGTTTTTTTGATCACATAGCATCATATGCCTTATGTCCATCAGCATCTCCTATTGTCTCTATGTTTAAAACTTAACCAGAAACTAAACACTCTTCAAGATTTTTACAACCACTAACCAGAATACCAACGGCTGGGTACAAGTCTATCATCGTTTGCCTGCCTTATTTCTGTTACCTCCTAACTGGTCTCCTTGCTTCTGCCTTTATTTAGTCCACTGACCCAAAACTCAGTCTACATAGCACCACAATGTCCCCTTATAGTCCACAATAAAAGATATGTGTAATTCAGATCTATATAATTCAGATCATGACATCTCTGCTTGTACCCCTTCATCACTTCTCTGGCTTGATCAGGATAAAAGCCAGACCTTAAAAAAAAAAACTACCAAGCCCAATATTATTGGCTACTGATACCTCTTGCACATACCCACCCTCTACATGGCCTTCCTGGGCCCTCATTGTTTATCCACTAGGTCCATCCTGTTCTTGCCCCTTTCCCCACAGCTTCTTTGTGCTGGATAACGATAATTTGGAATGTTCTTCCTGCAATGTTCTACTTCTTCACTCCTTCAAGGTCATTTTTTACATATCAACTAAAAGGTAAAATAATAATGCCTGTCACCACCGGAGTGAAAGGTATTCCCATTCTGCAATTCTCTCTAGAATATTAATCATGTTGGAAGTTAGAAATGGATGTTTTAGGGCATTAAAGGCCTCAGCAGATTTCCTTTCCATTTCTTTTTCAGGAAACTCTTGGAGAATGTGCTCTGCCAACATGACTTAAAAACTCAAAGAGTAAGAAACTGGGCATCCAACACCAAAGAGAGGGGATGGGAAGTCCCAGGGGGACTGTGCTGGGAAATCCTGGAGCACTAGCTGTGAATTCTGCCTGGCGTAAGCACAGTGGGCTCTGAGAGATTGCTCCGTGCACCTCACCATGTGAAGGAGACTGATCATTTCATACAATATGGAGGATGATACATGAGCTTACATATAATACCAATGGGGATAACACAATGGTAGTGAAATAAATCAGACACTCAAGCTTGTACATCATATAGTTTCTCTTATATGAAAAATTTAATAGGAAAGAAGAGAGAGAAAAAAGGAAAAAAAGTAACTACTGTATTTCAAGTATGTCTCTATTGTTGGTCTCTGGTTTCACTCTAATATGGTACAAGAACTCATGCTGCAAGATTTATACTTCTTTGGATACATTAGGGTCTTGATTTTTGTTGTGAGCATGGTCTATTTGGAAAAAAAAAGTAAGTTTCCAGGATAGGAATAGTATGAAGAGAGTAACTCAGTAGTTGCCTATATTTAGGGGGAGGGATTGGGAGATGATGACTAGTAGGTAGAGTGTTTTGATTTGGGAGGCAAAAAAGGAACAAAGTTTGATTGTAGTTGTGGTTGTACAACTCTGTCAATGCCTGGGGTCTATTAAATCTTACATTTTAAGTTTATAAATTATGTGGTGTGCAGATTTTTTTATTTTAAAAGTTTTTATTTAAAAAATAAAACTAATGGGGAGATCTCTTGTAAGAAGCAAAACAACTGGACAAGAAAAGATAAAGCACAATCACAATACTTTACATGGTCAGTTGTGAACATCATCTTCAAGTCATAAGAAAGATTTAAATCAAAGTTGTGTTAACTATACGAAGAATCCCCTCAGTGTAAGATTGGGGTGCAACAAGAGATACAGGGTCCAAAGGAGAGAGGGTGGAAAGAAAGTCTTAGTTTCAGAGTGGAAAGCTAAAAAATTGTACTTAAAAATTAAAATAAAACAAGAAAGTCTCACTATTTAAGAGTATCTAGATAAAATGATAGCTAAGAGATTTGAAAATGGTTCATCTCAGGAGCAGAAATAAGGATAGAGAGAGGAGATATTTTCTTCTTAAGTTAAAGTATTTATAACAATTAGCTATCAATAATAACTACTTTTATTAGTAATGGTTCTCTAGAGGAACAGAATCAATAGCAAATATATGTATAATCATGCAAGGGGATTTATTAGGTAGATTTATAGAATCTGAGGTAGAACAGTCCCAAATGGCCACCTGCACTAGAGAGCTATGCTCCTAGAGAAGAAAGCCACAGAACAAGAGTGATCAAGGACACAGGACCAGTCCAGGGTCAAAAGCCCAGAAGCCCATTGGAGAGCCATTGGTACGAATGTACCTTACATGTCCAAAGGTGGTAGCAGCTTGAGAAGACTAGAACTCTTGAAAAATGGGTAAACTTTCTTTCCTTTCCTCTTTCATTCCATCAAGGCTACAAGCCTATTGGTTAATATCACTATAACCAAGTGTCTGCTTCCTCCTGTTTGTTTACCTCCACACTGGTCATTGTCACAGATACACCCAGAACTGTGCATTTCTAATCCACTAAGTATTCTTAATGTGGCATGATTGACAGTCACACTGAGCACATAATTTTCTTTGCTGATATTAAAGTAAAATAAGAATTAAAACCAAAAATAGAAGAATAAGATCTCGAAATCACATCAGAAAATTGTGAATCATAGTAAATGTCACTGGTATATAAATGGTGTGCTCATAGAAATAAAAGAGAAATTATATCAATGTGCTATTGCCTTGTAGACATCTAGCAACATAGTTGGTCATATTTCTCCTTTTTTTCTCCAAGGAATTCTATCTTGCTATGGTTTAAATATATCCCTCAAAATTTATTTTTTGGAAATTCAAACCCCCAAGTTCGTATGTAGTAAATTCATGATATTTGAAGGTGAGGTTTCTGGGGGGAGTGTTAATTAAGATTAAATGAGGTCATGAGGATGTGGCCCCCATCATGATATTAGTGGTCTTATGGAAAGAGGAAGTGAGGTACAAGCCAGCTGCCTTGCCTGGGGATGCCCTCTGCTATGCTATGATACAGCAGGAAGGCCCTCACCAGATGCCATGCAGATGCTGGTACCATGCTTTTGATCTTTCTATTCTCTAGACACAAATTTTTAGAGCAATAGAAGACAAGTCAAGGCACATTCCCCTTTGTTTTAGAGTTGTTCTTTTGCTTTTCTGCAGTAGTATTGCATCTCATACATAGAGATATCATTAGATCAGGCCAGTCTGAGTCCTATCACATAAAGAATTGAGAAGAGACAAGGGATTTTCTCTAGATAAAATCCCAGGGGCAGCCAACAGGTTTGTCTTTTTCCAAGTGAAAAATCTATCTTGCAGCAGGTAGAAGAAAACAATGACTCAGGTGCAGAGAAATATTTGGAAAAGAAATGAAGAGAGTGGAAAAGAAATCAAGAGCTGAAAGCATTCTAGATCCTAGTTTTGGTTGTTTCCAAAGTTACTTCCTTGCTTTCCCAGTTCACAAGGCAAAAAACCCTGCTTTCCTGTTTGGGATGTTTCAGGTTAGATTTTATAGCTATCCTGTACCACAAGCATATAAGTCAGAGGCAGCACTACTCACAGACTTTTACTATTCCTCTACTAAGTGTGAGGTACTAAGTGCTTGACACAGTGGCAATCCTTAAGAATTTGAGAAATCAAGACATGCAGATAAATGGCATCTTAGGAAGGCTCAATTATAAGAGAATCTGTGTAAACAACAGGAGGGAGGAGCAGAAGTCAGGCAGGAAGGAACCTGATCCGAAAAGAAGGCGGCTCTGGAAAAAGAGAGAGGAATGGAGAGCAGACTCTGGGTATGCGGACAGTGTGAGCTGGGCTTGCAAACTCAGACTTAAGGGAGTTGGACTGGGATGGCTGTGGAGCCCATGGCCCAAGGGGAAAAGGTTCCTGTGCCCAAGGGATGGATATGACCAGGGGAAGTCCCAAGAGTAGCAGATCTTACTTTTTTTTAATTTAAAGAGGATAAAACAGAATAAAACCAATTAAAAGAAACCAGTGTAAGTGATACAGGACTTCACAACATTATGAAATCAACAATAGTTACTGTAATGCCTTTTGATGTCTTCAAAATAGCTGCAGGTAACTGCAGACATAATAAGAATCAAACAGAGCAGAAAAGAATAGGATCAATAAAAACAAAACAATGAATGCTATAAAGGACTTCAAAACAAGCCAATAGTAAATCCAAAATTGCTACCATAATATATCGTGCTATCTTTGAATAGCTGTTCCTGCCATTGGATTTGACATAAACAAACAAAACAATAGAGAATAAAACCCAACCCAACAAAACAATGGAAACAATATGGGACTTCCAAAACAAGACCATAGGGAATCAACAATGGCTACAACTCTCAGAAGGAAATCCCTGCTAGATGCCACACTGTGTATTGAGATCTTCTGAACCTATGATCAGACCACTGCCCCTAGATCTGCAATGTTTAGTGAAACAACAAAGCATTACAGGCATCCAATTGCATTCCACCTCCATAGCTATCATCACAGCTTGTGTTTCTCAAGATAAGCCGGTCGCTTACAGCCGGCCATGTGGGAGTGGTTGGTACTTCTTGTTTGCCAGCCCACGCTCAGGAAGGGGCTGGGGTCTGGCTGTTCCGGTCCAGTAGTGGCCCGCACATGGCGCTGGTTCCCAGACTGGGCTTGCTTGCTGGAGTGGCCTTGTTCTCTCTACCCGTGGGCCATGAATGGCCCAGATCTTACATTTTTAGGAAAAGCGAGAAGTCCACAATTTGTTATGAAATTTATGATTTGCTAAATGTTGACAACAATTTAAAAAAATTAAGGCCTAATATGAGCCAAATATAACAGAGTCAGTCTAATGGCTGACTCTGGGCAGCAAGCCTTCAGTGAGAGACATGCTGTAAGCCCCAAACTGCGTGATTCTATTCACGAGAAGGAGACAAGGAGCAGATGGCTTGTAGCGAAGAATAGTGAAGAATTTGGAGCGCTACATGGGGCCCTGAGTCCTGTTAATGGGTTATTCAAGAGAAATGTGTGCAGAGAAATATTTTAGAAAGATATATTTGGTAGCTGGGTGAAGGATGAGTCAGACATGGGAAAGACTAGAATACTGTTTTATTTAAAGATATGATTTTAAAGGATTGGTACTTTTGTGTGTGTATGTTTTAAACTGTAAAATGGGGTCAAAGTTAGTTTCATGTAAAACTGTAAGATTTTCCTTCTATGATCCTAAGGCAGAACAGATCTCTTTGTCACCTCCTAAGTCAGTAAGGTAGGATCACTTGACAAATGATTAAGCGGCAAAGAGAGGGAAAGGCATACATTGTATAGTAAACTTCCTTATTCTTGTAGAATATCCAGGACCCCCCAAGGGAGGCCCAAAAATGTAGATAACACCAAACCTTGCTACTATGTATCGCATGTTTTTACCTTTATGCATGTAACAGTTATAAAGCTTAATTTATAAATTAGGCACAATAGGGGGTTAACAGTAGCAAATAATACTAAAGCAGAACAAAAGTAATAATATACTAAAAAGTATTTAAAACTTATGACTTATTTATTTTTAGACTTTCCTGTTTAATATTTTCAGATTGCCATTATCTAGGAGTAACTGAAAATCTGGGCAGCAAAGCCACAAAATGAAGAGGGACTACCATCACACTGTTGGACAGGAGACTAATGAAATTCTCCATGAATAAACTGGAATTTGAGTCCAGGGGCTTCACACTGAGTTACCTCAGCTCCTTTTTATTTTTTATTTTGAGACATAATTCCACTCAGTTTCCAAGTTTGGGCTCAAATTTGTATCAGCCTATGGATAGCCAATTTTTCCAGCACCATTTATTGAAGAGACTGTCATTCTTCCAGCGAACATGTTTGGCCTCTTTATCAAAGATAAGGTGGTTGAGTGGGTTTGTGGTTGTGGTTGTATCTTCCAATCTATTCCATTGATCTTCAGGTCTGTTTTTATTCCAGGACCATGTTGATTTTATTACTGTATCTTTGTAGTATAATTTCAAGTCAGGGATTGTGATGCCTCCTGCCTTGCCTTTGCTACTTAGAATTGCCTTTGCTATTCTAGGTCTCTTCTGGTTCCAGATTAATTTTAGGAGTGATTTCTCTAGATCTATGAGGTATTTTAGTGGTATTTTGACTGGGATTGCATTGAATCTGTATAGTAATTTTGGGAGAATGGCAATTTTCACAATGATTGTTCTTCCTATCCATGAACAGGGGATGTCTTTCCATTTTCTGAGGTCCTCTTCAATTTCTTTTTCAGGGTATTATAATTTTCCTTATATAGCTCTTTTACTTCTTTCATGAGATTAATTCCTAAGTATTTCATTTTTTTGGATGCTAGTGTGAAGGGTGTGGCTTCTCTTACCTCTCTTTCAGTATTTTTGTTGTTAGTGTATAGGAATGCTATTGATTTTTTAGTATTGACTTTGTATCCAGCTACATTGCTGAATTTATTTATTATGTCTAGGAGTTTTTCAATGGCGTTTTGGGGATCTAGATCCATGCCTATCACCATGTACTAAAGTAAAATCTAAATGGATCAAAGATCTCAATCTTAAAACAGAAACACTAAATCTGTTGGAAGACAAAGTAGGTAAAAACCTCGAAGATATAGGGGTAGGTAGAGAATTCATGAACAAGAATCAAACTGCATGGGAAATACTTCCCAGAACCAATAACTGGGACCATATCTTATTAAAGAGTTTCTGCATGCCAAAAGAGATTTCCAGCAGAGTGAAAAGAAAACCCACAAATTGGGAAAAAATCTTAATGGATTGTCCCTCAGACAAAGGACTTCTGTCTAGAACTTATAAAGAATTTTAAAAAATCAGACCCTCAAAATTCAAAGACCCAATCCAAAAATGGGCATCTGAAATGAATACACAGTTCTCAGATGAAGAAATACAAATGGCAAATAATTACATGAAAAAATGTTCATCATCATTGGTCATGAAAGAAATGCAAATTAAAACCACACTGAGATTCCATCTCACCCCAGAAAGAATGGCCAGGATAGAAAAATCTACCAACAACAAGTGCTGGAGAGGCTGCGGGGAAAAAGGAACTCTTCTACACTGTTGGTGGGAAAGTAGACTGGTGCAACCACTGTGGAGGTCAGTCTGGAGATTCCTCAAAAAGCTGGGTTTGGAGGTCCCATTTGACCCAGCTATTCCACTTCTAGGCATATTCCCAGAAGAACTGAAAACATCATACCACAGTGATATATGTGCGCCCATGTTTATAGCAGCACAATTTGTAACAGCCAGATCTTGGAAACAACCTAAGTGCCCATTAACTGAGGAATGGATAAAAAAGTTGTGCCATTTTTATACAATGGAATACTACTCAGCTATAAAGAATGATCACATTGAGATATTTATAAATAAATGGACACGACTTGAGACCATACTCATGAGCGAAATAAACCAGACTCACATGTGTAAATACCGTATAGTCTCCCTCGTATGGGAGTTGATAGAGTATATAAGATTTTATGGTAAGCATGAGTCCCCATCTCATAGTTTTGAAGACTTTCAATGTTTTCATTCATCAGTTGGAACGGTTTTATTCTGTTTTGTTTGACTATATCATGCATGATGGTATGAACAGCTGTTTTGAAGAAAACAAAACATTATGGCAGCTATTGCTGATTTAATATCATCCTTCTTAGAAGTCCTACCATGCTTCTATTCTTCTACTACCATTGGTTCTATCTATCACATTGTGTCTTATTGGGGTTTGATTATGTGTGACAGTATAAACAAAATTTTTTTTATCAAAAATGAGATATTATAGTACCCATTGATCATTCTCTGTTATTCGGTTCAGAATGCCCTGTAATTCTTTCACTCTTTGAATGGTTTTATACTACTTTGTTATGTTTGATATTATTGTATTTGAAACTATGCTCAACTATAGCAGAGAAAGAGATATTGTGATAGCTACTGTTAATGTCCGGTTGTCTTAATGTAAAGTACTGTGTTGCCTATGTTGTCCTGTTCTGATCTGCTCTGTTCTGCCCTCTTTTGTTTTATTCTCTTTAAAAAAAAATATGTATCAGCCAGCTTCAGTCTCCCAGAATATTGGGATTACAGATATGTGCCACCACATCTGCCTGGGTCCCTAGATGTTTCTAAGGTCTCCCCAGATGGAGTCTTCTTTCTCAGCTCTGCTCCCCTCCATTACAAGCTATGTGACCCTCTCCTAAGAAAAGCTGTGGCATTGGTGGCGTTGAGCCACTTGGGTCTCCCCTCCAAAAAGAATCTGCCAGAAGTCAAAGGAGCTGACAGCCTCCAGCTGCATTAACTTTGGAATCTGCCATGGTCGTATGCTGAGGTCATGCCCTCGACAGGCAGCTCCCAGCCAATAACCAGACATTGCAGAGCTGGCCATTTTGGCCAGTGTGGGACTCTTCTAACTGGTGACACTTACGCTGGGTTCTTCATTGGGCTGAGATTTTGTCAGGGGCTTTGCAGTTTGAGTCTCTTCTTTCCCAACCCTTATTTTTTCCTCATTTTCTTTCACAAATGTCAGAACTATATCATGGTGTTTAGGTTTGTCCTACCTACTCTTCCTGTTCCTTGCCCTTTACCTTTCATGGGTGTCTGGTCCACTAAATATTTTGCACTTCTAATTCTATCCTGACATCTATTTCCCAGAGGACTGGTCTGTCACAATTGGAGCCAGCATTAGCTAAAGAAGTTACGTAGAAAAGGAGGTTTGGGGGCTGGTCACTCACTGGCTAACAAGGAGGAGGCCAAGTTGGGTGGAGGAGTGGAGTATGGATAATCTTTGGGACAAGGCAGTGGTCTAATTGTAAAGCTTTCATTGGTGGTGACCTGGAAAATCAGACCTTCAAAAGTTATGAGGGGAACAATGCATATAAGGCAATGGTTTTAGAGGGATTTTAGTAAGTTGTTCTATGACTTCCCAAGGGATTATGAAAAATGAGTTCTAAATACTATGTATAAAAGGCAAAAAATTCATTTTAAAAATGGAAAAGAAAAGTGAATACATCCTCAAAGAAGAACTATATGTGGCAAATGCTCACATAAAAAATGCTCAACATGGTGAATTGCTATACCTCCAGATCTATTATCAACCTAAAATAACTAAAATTAAAACACAGAGAGCACAAAATCTTGATAAAGAGGTGTAACAACTATAATTCTCATAGATTGCTTGTGGGGATGCAAAAGGATAATAGCTACTTCATTAAACAGTTTGCCAATTGTTTATAAATCTAAACACACACTTTACATATAATCCAACAATCTCACTCTGAGGTATTTACTCAGGAGAAATTAAAACATAGATTTGCCTAAAGACCTGCGTATGAAAGTTTATAGAAATTTTATTCATAATCACTAAAAATTGGAAGAAATCAAATGTTGAGTGGGGACCAGATAAGCAAGTTATGAGATACCCAGATAATGGAACAGTGTTAACAATACAAAGGACTGAATTACTGATGTATACAACAATATGAATGACTCTCAAATGCATTAAGTGAAAAAATCCTGATACAAAAGCCTGATTTATGGGTCCACTTATATGATACTTTTTAAAAGTCACAGGGACAGAAATGAGATTGGTGGTTGCCAGGAGCTCCGTGGGAAGGGAAAGATTGATTACCAAGGGAAACCAGGAAGAAATTTTTCAGGTTGAGGTTTATGTTCTACATATCAATTGTTGTGGTTTTTGCCCTATCATACACATTTATCAAACTAATCAAACTGCACATCTAAATTTTGCCTCACAGTGGAACCCAAAATAGGCAGTGCACCCTATGGGAATGAAAGGGGAGGAATTGCCTAAAAAAGGAAGGCAGAGGATATTGTTAATGGGGTAATAAGATTTAAAATCTACATTATTCTCATCACTCTGCTTGGATGGATTACATGCTGTTCCAGTTTGTCTACTTACACTAGACTCGAGGACAAGGTCAGCTATCCCCAAAATAAGAGGACATATTACGGTAATCATCCTTAATTTCCTATCAACTTAACCAGAAGCCCTGTAAAACTTATACTGTCTTATTATGAGTGATCTTATTTGAATCTGGTTTGTTAGAGTGCTATCTTGTATTGACTGATTTTATTCAAATCTGTTATGATTGATAGCATCAAGTCTAAGAGTATAGGCAACTACACTGAAGATGACAAGATTCACTAAGATACCCACTCTGGTTTGATTATTGCCTGATTTTGAAGTCTTATAATACCTCCAATGCTTTGTTTTTACTAATGTTGTTATATACTGCTGAGACATCATGGTAACCATTGTAGATCACCTTGTATTGTGGTTTTATATGACTTTTTGCTTCATGCTTTTTCTAGGAATTGTTTTGTTTTGTCTTGCTTTGTTTTGTTTTTCCCTCTAATACAGAAAGGATAGATATACATGTAGAGACTCATGCATGTGTAGAGCTTATAAACAGTTTATGAGAACCAACTATATAATGCATGTTGAAATGAACAACTATTCTGAAGAAAAAGAGACACTACAGTACCCAGTGCTGACTCCGTAATGTCACGATGTGAAATCCAGCATTACTATCATTCTTTGTTCAAAGTGATTTTAGCTTGTTTTGTTTTGTTCAAGTTCAACACACATGAAGGTATGGACAGCTGTTTTGAAGAGAATGAGAGACACTATGACAGCCATTCTTGCCTTCCCTATTGTCTGGTCTTGAAGACCTGAAACATCCTCCTCGTACTGCTTAGATCAGTTCCATACTATGTTGTTTCATGTGAACTCCCTGCATGTGACAATATGGACAACTATTTGGAAGAAAACAAGAGTCAATATGATAGAGAGTGAATATCTCTGATTGTCTGGCTTTGAAATTTATGTCTCTTACATTGCTTTCTTGTGACCCGCTTTGTTCTGTTTTGTTGTGTTTAATTTTACCCTTTTGATATAATTGCATGTATGTTTGAGTGTGTAAGATGGATGACCATATTGCTGTTTTTGTCAGATCATGGAGCAGAACTGTTAACAGCGTCACTGTTTGAACGTATACTTTGCATGTTTTAATTATGTAATTTGAACAACTATTTCCAAGATGTCAGTATGTAATTTGTCAAGTAATGATTTCTTAGTGGTTTTTTTTTTTTTTGGTTCTTTTCCCCTTTTCCTTGGAATTCTGTATTGTTGCTACCCTTTATACTGTTTTGTTTGGGTTTTTTTTCTCTTTAAATAAAATTTAAAAATAAATAAATAAATTTTGCCTCAATTAATTTTAATCAGAATTAATATTTAAAAAAACAACTACTAATGATTACCAAAAGCCCATGTTGGTAGCTTGCAAAGCACCTCTTATGTCCAGCAGTGGAAAGTGGATATAGCCAGAGTAGACAGTCAGGACTTCATAGAGAAACAGCTACTGAAATGACTGAGAGGTGGGCAGGTCTGTGAGGCTCAGGTTAGGGTCTGGTGGAGAAATCATTGAATGGGGACTATGGGTGAATGTCCTGCACACTGTGTCTATGTGAACTCCTAGGGCCCTCTCAGCTTGCAGTGATGCCCCCCTCACCCTATCCATATTAAGAGCTTGGCCCAGACAAGAGGACACTGAGAGTCCTCTTTGCTTCAATATAAGGATACCACCTCTTTTCCAGTTGCATAAATAGAGTTAAATCCAAGTACCTCTGCTGAGGAATTTCTAGGTATAATAAAAGAAAAAAAAAATATGTCCCAAGGAAAGTGGGAAAATTAGCCATCACAGAATGACAGAGACCAGGGAAGCACTCCATGGATTTAATGTAGAGGATGTTTGATCGAAGAAGCTAGAATAAGCAAAAGTTCTTAGCCTTGGGACACTGGATTTAACACCCTGTTGATTACCAAAAGAGATAAGGCAAATTAGGAGATAAGGCAAATTTATGGCTGGATGGCTTTGAGAAACATGGAGAAAGCTGTAACCTTATCAGAAAACAATTACCACAAGAGGCATTGAATAAGCAGGTAGACAAGATGACTTTTTCAGTTAGTGTTAGCCTGCCTTTGTCACTGGGTATCCCCAAACTCATGAAACTGGTACCTGAATGGAGTGGTTATGGGACCAAACACAATAGCTACCTGTGGATCCAACAGCATGAACTTCTATGATCTAGCTATTGCTGATTTTAAATATCCAAGCTTCCAGGAACAGATATTAACACTGAATATGCTATACGTCACTGTCTCTTGAGGAAACCAAATTGTCGTTTGGTGAGAAATGACCTACATCAAGTTTTCCATCCTTGAAAGCCCAGGGATGTATTCTCATCACAATGAACAGCTGTTCCCGTCCATAGATCCTCAGGCTACACCTCTCTTTTGGGAGTTTATGGAATGCTTGTTCCGCAGGTGTAGAACAGCGCAGTGTAACTGCTCATTGGAAGCACCCTCTTCACATTAAAGGACACCCAGCACTTCACATGAGGCGAACTCACATACTCCACTGCCACACTGTGAAGTGGTACACAGTCACAAAAGGCACTGGAACCAATTTCTGTGGGTCAGCTTTGTTGCCAGCATAGTTCTATTCTCTGTAAGATGGGCATTAACCTCCAAAATGTGCATTGAATCAGGGAACTTTTTATGGAGCTGTGGACCTAATAAGAAGAATATGTGGGTCTGAGACAAAGGGGAAGAAGCAAGAGTACTTCTGTTTTTACCATCATTTCCTACCATCTTTCCATCCTTTCTAATGATCCACAGTGGGGCATTTTGCTTCCTGGATGTACAACTGTGGGCTCTGGCCCTCACAGAAGGTATGATCTTGCGAGGAGGCATAGCCAGGGCTCCACTGAACACAAGTGTAGACAGCACCTTGAGATCTTTGTGTTCGGAGACCAGAAAGTGGAAACTTAGTCTTGCCTGGAGTAATTGATGCTAATCAATAAGAAGAGGACATAGGTGTGATATACATGTAGAACTGAGGTGAACCCCTTAGGTGCTTCTTAATATTCCCTTCCCAATTGCACCCTTGACCAAAAAAGGTATGACTACCACAGCTCAGCCTCTACAGTAATTGGGTCTGGATCACATCACCTGGTAAGTCTCTGTGACTTGCAGTGGTAAGAGTGAGGGTGAATGGCACTTAGAACGGACAGTGGGGGAGAGGAGTGAGTGCTAGTTGCAATCTCAGAATCAACTACAGTGAAGGGGACTGAGGTTCATCCCATTGAATTTTTGCTCAAAAGCAAAGGTCTCAGGAACTGTAGAGGACCAGCTCTGCACCCATGCATGGAGAAATGAATCACATTAGGTGAACTGTAGTGGTCCCAAATTTGTGCTTCCCAATTTCCCTTCAAGACAGATCTTGTTTCAAGGAGGGCAAAGGGTTGCAGAACTTGAGAGATTCAATGTGATGCTCATGCTCATGGAGACCATGGTCCCCTACATGATTAAGAATGGCAAAGACACTGAGCCTGGCCATTGCTGTCCAATGCAGTAGTCAGACTGTCAGCCTGTGCCCTGTCTGAGACATCCAGAGAGGTGCATTATGATGAGATATCTTTTTACTTCTTTCCTTTCATCCTCTTTCCTTTCATGTCAGATCAGACTCACTACCAAAAGGCCTCTCTGCCTCCTCTTCCTGCTCCATCATTCTGCGTCTTTCTTAAGTTCTTCCGGTATTTCTAATTCGTAGTTGGCCTCTGCTTCTCAGAAAGAAGACTGACTACCTTTCCTGTGCCTTGTCCACTAGAAGCCAGTTTCCTTGCTGGAATCCACACAGCAAAACTGACCTCTCCTCCGGTGACAGTTCAGCCCATGCCACTAAAATTACAACAATTTCTACAATTCCTTATTTTCAATATATAAGCCAACTATTTTGACTCCGTAACATGTTAGAAAAATTTCCTATTTGTTAATTAGAAAAGAAAACTGTAGGTTTAAAAAATAACCAAGGAGCTTTCAAGAGATTTGCATCATAATGCTTAAGTAATTTCAAGTGCTATAATATCAACCTCAACCAGATTTTGTGCAAATATAGAGTATGGTCTGTGCCTTTTATTTTCTGTATCTTTCCTAGGCCCCAGGTACTCTGGCTGTATCTCAGAAAATAATTCATTCATCCAGTTTCAGCCTTCTTTTATGCACTTTGGAATAATGTAATTGTACCTTAGAGAGTCAAATTATTTGATCCTTGTTTTTCTTTTACCAATGTGCTTAAATATAAAAATTATTTCTAATTGTAAAAACAAATATGCTAATTAAAAAGG
Source organism: Dolichotis patagonum (assembly GCA_004027295.1). Taxonomy (NCBI): domain Eukaryota; kingdom Metazoa; phylum Chordata; class Mammalia; order Rodentia; family Caviidae; genus Dolichotis; species Dolichotis patagonum. Next base: position 56,196 of record PVJX010006194.1, read on the forward strand.
AAATATATTCAAGTATATACAGAGACATCAATAACCTTTTTCCAGTTCCTCTGCCCTCACTGCATAAGGTGCATGGTGACACCTTGATGTATCTTGGTCAACATCTTTCCTTATGCTCCTATAGACATGTACAAATGGGTATGCTTTTGTGAAGTGTGTCTTTTGTTCACTAAGAAACAAAACCAAACAGAACAAAAACATTTATAATTTTCATTCCTCTATTTCAGTAAGTGAAGTTCTGGCTCATTTAAAAAAAAACTACAAATTACTGGTGAAATCACAATTGATGTAGTGTCCTTATTTCTGAGTCCTGATGACATTAAGCATATTTTTATAATATTAAAAATCATATAGTTGGTTTTCTTCTAGATATTACATGTTCTTTATTTCTTACATTTAAATCTCTAATATATCAGAATTTTATTTTTTTGGACGATATGAGTTTGGGGTTTAGCTTTGTTTTCTTCTAGGTTGCTGGCTAGATTATAGTACTGTTGAAAAAATAAATCCCAACTTACCCATTGAATTGAAATAGTACCCTTTCCATATTTTAAGTTTTCATATATATATTGTATTTCTTTTGAGGTCAATTTCTGATCCATTTATAAATTTTACTATTCCTCCGCTTTTTTATTTATTTATTTTTTATTTTAAAGGGAGTAAAATTAAACACAACAAAACAGAACAGAACGGGACATAAGAAAGCATAAATTTCAAAGTTAGACAACCAGAGATCTTCACTATGTGTCATATTGTCTCTTGTTTTCTTCCAAATGGTTGTCCATATCTTTGCATACGGGGAATTCATACTAAATAACATAGCCAATCTTTTCACAAGATGTCCAGTTCACCCGCTTCCACTTGCTAAGGGGAGGGGGGAACAGACACGGGACCAGACGACACGGGATGGGGGACAGGACGACATGAGATGTTTGATTCTCAGCCTGCAGGCAGGCAGGCTCACAGCCGCCCCCCAGAGAGGGGAGGAGCTCCTTGTTCTCTCGGCACCCCGAGTCAACCGCATGGTACAGGTTCCAGGCGCCAGGGTCTCTCTTCTGCTGTTGACTCGGGCTGCCGGGAGGACAAGGAGCTCCTCCCCTCTGGGGGGGGCAGCTGTGAGTGTGGCAGACTTTCAGCGGCTTCAGGAGAGAGACCCTGGTGCCTAGGGACCTGCTCCTCTGGTTTTTTTTTTTTTTTATTACAGTGACTTTATAATTTAGGCAAATATTTGCTAAGGCAATTCTTCCTGGGTCTATGCTTTGTTTTTATAATTTTATCAACTGTTCTTGGCCATTCATTCATCTTTTCATATGAAGTTGAGGTGTATTACCTCTAGCTTTCTGCAGTAATTTGCTTGTCCCCGACTCCCATTCTTACACTGGAACCCTGACCCACACGGTGCTGGTAGTAAGAGATGGGATCTTTCAGACGCGATTAAATAGTGAAAGCAAAGCTCCCAAGCCTAGGATTATGCCCTTAGAAAAGATGCCTGAAGGGTCTTGTTTGTTCCTTCCACCATCAGATGACACAGCAAGAAGGTGTCATCTATCAGCCTAAGCCAGGAATTGGGCCACTGCCAGATTCTTGAAGATGGATTCACCGGCCTTCAGAACTGCCAGAGGTAAATTTCTGGTATTTAGAAGCAGACCACAGAATGTGTGATATTTCATTCTAGCAACCTGAATGAATTAAGACCAAACAATGTGATTCTAATAGAAATCGCATCATGATGATATATTACTTTTCATAAAAATTATCATTAACACTTATCCTTTGGGGAACAATAGCATGTCTGTGTCTTATTTTCTTTAAAAAGAATTTGCTTTTTTCCCATATGGCACATGTACTTTATTACTAAAAGCATTAGCCATTACTGGTGATTTTATCATCAGTTCTAAGAAAATATTTTGAATTTAAAATTATATTATTACATACCTTATTTCAAACAGGTAGAAAGATATAGAAAATATTATTCAAAGAAACATGTATCCTCCTTCCATGCTCCTTAGATTTTTAACATTTTGACACTTTAGGATGTCGTTATTTAACATATAAAGAATTAACACTATGGTGCTATGGTGCTAAGAATTAGCACTATGGTGCTATTCTTTTGACTTTACCCTTTTTTAGAGATGTAGCTACTAGCTGCAAGCCAGTGTATATGATTTCCATGCATTTAAACTTTTATTATATATACATATCCTTAAACAACATATAGTGTATTTACACTTTAGTTAAAAAGTTAATTTCTATCCATGACTAGTTATCGTATGTACTGAGAAAAGCCCATGATCTTTACATCCATGTTTCGACTTGAGATATTTATGAAATTTTTCAAACTGTAATCTGATTTATCGTGTTAGAGTCTTAGGACTTTTTCAGTTCACAATCATAGGCAAGTATATAATTTTATCTTTCTTTGTACAATACACATGCCAATTGTTTCCTTTTCTGTTTAATTAGCTAAACATTGCAAATTATGAATTGTTGAATAATCTTGGTGAAAGTGAAAGCAACAGTTTTTTCCTTATTCTTGATTTGAATGAAAATGACTTAAACATTTTTAATATGATGCTTCTGTTAAGTTTTGTAATCTTAGTATGTTTCAGCAAGTCTCTTATATTAATTTATTTTTCTTTCCGGATGTATACACTAGGTGATCATTGGGGACAAACCTTGAGCCAGATTCTAGAGTGAAGAAAATCCCAACATGGAAGCCAGGCACTTCTGTCCTGTGTTACCAGTAGTGGCAGGTGTTTGGGGTTCTTATTGTGTGCAGGGAGAGTCTAGCTAGTTCTCAGAATGTTATCTCTGAGTGCAGTGTCACATATCTCCTGGAATCTGTTACAAATACCAATTCTTGTATTTCAAGGTAAGACCCACTAAATAAGAAACTCTGGGGCTGGAATCCAGTAATTTACATTATCACAAGCCCTCAGAGACATGCACAAAAGGTTGGGATCCACTTTCATTTGAGGAATATTTATACAATGGAATCTTTTCCACCTTAAAAAAGAAGGGAGTCCTGGCATTTGACACAACAGGAGTAAACCTTGAAGACATCACACGTATAGAAGTAACTATGACACAAAGGGTCAAATGTTGCAATGATGTATTTAACACAGCCAAACTCACACAGGCAGAAAGTAGAGTAGTCATGTAAGGGTCAGAGAGAGAGGAAGGAAGGAGTTGCTAATCAATGGATATAAAATTTCACTTCTGCAAGATGGGTAAGTTTTAGAGATCTACCGTACAATGTTATGCTTATCGTTAACAATATTATGTTGTGCTTTTAAAAATTTAAGAGAGTTGGTCTCATATTAAGAATTCTTAATACAATAAAAACAAAAGCAATGGAAGATGAAACACAGGAAAAAATTAAAAAAACAAACAGTTAAAACTACTGTTCTAAAGAGCAGCGTATGACTTAGACTTTTTCTTTAAACTTTCCCTCTTGTCTTTTTTGCAGCAAGAGTATCTCAAGCAATTGTTCTGCGTTAACTTTCTCTAAATTTTGTGTTCTCATTCTGTCTTCAAGTCATACTAATTAGGCTCCACCCACACACTCAGGAAAGTTGCTCTTGCTGGGTCTCTAATGACCTTCACATTGCTAAATCCGATGGTCATTTCTCATGCTTCCTATCACAGGACCATCAGCGATCCGGACAAACTCAATCGCTACCTTCTTTCCAGTTCACTCTCATTCTCTGTCTTCTAGGACATCACATTTTGGGGTGACTTTTTCTTGCTTCCTGGTTGCTTCCTGGTTGTCTTTCTTAGTTCCTCTTTTTCTTCCTGACCTTGAAAGATGTAGCCAGGTAGATAAACTGAGATCTTTCCTACTCACTTCCTTGGTAATTTCATCTATTCACTGCTTTAACTATCTATGTTATAGCCCTCCAATTTGGCAAATGTAAATATAGAATGAAAAATTTGAGTTTTAGATAGCAAATAATCTTCCTTATAATAGTGTGCAAAATAATCCAAATAATACTAATTATCATAGTGGCTAATTATTGGTATTAATTACCAACAAACATACTAGAAAATTAATTGTATGACCTAAGCAATACTTGGGACATACTTACACTAAAACATTAGCTGTTATTTACCTGATTTCCACATTTTTGGGGTCTGTCATTTATGTTAACCATAATTTATGAACCAAAGAACATCAAAATTATATACACAGGTCAAACCTATGTCCTAAACTCCAGAATGATGTGACTGTCTCCAGCTGGATAGACAACAGGAATTCCAAACGCAACACAACTCAAACTGTGTTCTGTATCTTCCCCATCTCCATACCAGTTCTACCCGAGGCTTTTCCCTGTTCAGATGATAACAACCTCGTTCTTTCAATCATTAGGCACCATAATTTTCTTTTTCTCTTTCCCTCGCATTTCCCACCCAGGCATCCCTGCTGGTTCCACCTTTAAAAACTATACAGATTCCAACCATGTCTCACCATCTGCCCCCCACTACCATCATCTATTGCTTCCAATAACCTCCTAGCTGGTCTCTACTCTTTTCTCTTTGACAGTCTGTTCTCATTATAGACACTAAAGGGATTCTTTTAAAACTGAAGTCAGCTGCTCTGCTTCCAGTCAGCTGTCTCTGATAGCTCATTCTCAAGCAGAAGAAAAGCTAAGCTCTTCAGTGGCCAGTACAGTTCTGCTTATTTAGTCCCTGCTACTGTGCTGACATCATCTCTTATCTTTCCCTTCACGGACTCTCTTCTGATCACTCTGGCTTCCTTGTTATTCCTGGTTTATTCTTTTTATGTTTCCACCTAGGCACATTGGGACTGGTTGTTCCCGCTGCCTGGACGGTTCTACTCCTAGATATTTACATGAGTGACTCCTTTATCTCCTACAAGTATTTTCTCAAATGACATCTCATTGAAGCTCAAACAGGCTAGTATTCTATTTAAATTGGATTCACCTTACATAGAAAGACATACATATTTGAGGTTCATTGATATGCTTTATTTTTCCATAACACAACATAATTTATTTATACATTGTATTTATGAATTATTATCCACCTCTTCTTCTTCACTGTAGTAGAGAATGGTCCAGGGAAGCTTCTGATTCTATGTTTATTTCTGTCAATGAACTTGCCCAATTTTCCTTACCCCTATTTCCTTCTTAACACATTCCTTAACACTAATGAGACCTTTTCGTTCAGCTCGGCCCCTCTCCAGAGGAATAGAATACAATTTATTCAAACAAATAATGTGGTGAAGGATTTTTATCTCAGATGAGCACTTTGCATCTCCAAGGATTTCAAGATGAGCTCATGCCCAATACTTTGGTTCCCACCAAGTGAGGATGATTCTTATAGACACTGATTTATAGAAACTTTGGAATAAGGCATGTTTCCCTGCAGAGTTGATTCTCATTTTAAAAGGCCTTAAATGCTTAAAAAGGAGCTTTTATTAATAAAATATCTCAGAAAATTTAGTATTATAAGACATTGTTTTACAGCGCATGGCAGGGGTTTAATAACTCTGAACTTCATCACTGCTACATTCTCTCTTGCTTACAATGTGCTACTCACATAACCCGCCATTCTCAAAGATCTCTTGGCTCAGTTCAGTGCAGTGAGTTTATAGCCACTACCCAATAAATTCAATTTCTGATGTGGAGAGTTACCAATTGCTATTATTCTCATTTTGTGGAAAGGGAAATGAAGTTACATGTAAGTCAAAGTGATTTGCCCTAACTTTTATGTGTCATTGTCACAGGTGTTTTTTCCCATCAATTCTTGGTACTTCAAAGCCAATATTTGGTTGCAATATTGTAAGTGCCTTTAAGTGAAACTAGCTGTAAGAAATCAGGCTAGGAAAAATACTTTATATTTATTACAGTTCCCTAAGACCCTTGAGTATTCAGCATCTCAGCACTCAAGACACAAGCAGTAAATTCTGAGGTCCATTTCATGCTGAGCGAAATGATTGAAGTCAACAGTCATTAAAGGTGATGAAAGTGATAAATTCCACTCTATATTTCAACTATTTATCACCACTGCTTATGCTCATCAATCAGCAAATTAATAGATAGTGCCTATATTGATACTTCTGTCCATTCAAACCGTTTATTTAGCTATTCTCATATACTTTCTATAAAGCAGGAGAAAGAATTTTTAAAAAATCTACTCAGTTTATAACAAAGACAAATTCAATGATTTAGCAACCTCCCAAATTATATTTTTAAGAATTCTTAATGAAAGCTAAGAATATCAGCCCAATCAGTGCCTAAACCGGGGTGCATCTGAGTCATCTGGGAAGATTTAAAAAGAACGCCTGGGCTCGCTCCCCAGACATTCAAGACCCAGCAGGTTTCAGTTGGTGGCACAGGAATTACTATGTCAAAAACAGCTCCTCATGGATCAGAGATAGGCAGGTTTGGGGAATCACTAAACAAATAAACAGAGAGCTAAAATGAAATGAGAATCAAGAATTTCTCTTCTATAGATTACTAATGGACAACGGTATACAGACAATTTCATTGGAAAGTCTGTTTTTAGAATGTCAGACAGCTAAGAGCATATGAGATTTCCTTTATTATGGCTGACCCATGGCACATGCTATGATTTGAATATGCCCCCACAAAAGCTCAGATTGGAAACTGAAATCCTCAGGGAAATGCTGTTGGGAGGTAGGGCTTACTAGGAGGTGTTTGGGTCATTAAGGTTCCACATTCATGAATGGATTAATATTTAGTAAAAAGAGGCTTAAATAGGGTCTTGCTCTTTCACACTTTCTTGCCTTTTAACCTTCATTACACAACCTGAAAGATCCTCCAGATATGGGCCTCTTGATATCTATTAGGATTCCCAGACTGCAGAATTATAAGGAATAAATCCCTTCTTTATAAATTACCCAGTCTCAGGTATTCGGTTACAGCAGCAGAACACAGACTGAGAAACTATGTGAGATTAGTATTACAACATTTGCAAATGTTAAATATAAGCTGTACTGGATTCACCTCATCCATCAGGAATGCCCCTATAGCAGAGAATGCTACCATCCTAGATACTTCTGTTTGTTAGCTGCCCAGATAACAGCTCCAGTTCCTGTTATTTTGTTTTTTAGAAACAACTGATAACTATGATGCATATTATGAAAACCAATGAAAGACAGCCAAGTAGTCTACCTCTCTACCTCCTCTTTGCAGACCTCCCTCTCTGGGCCTTTGGAGCCTGGTATTCTGGGAATGATTCCAATCAGTAGCCATCTATGTAAAATAAGTCTGCCTGTAATCCTGGGTATTATTTCAGTGTTTCTGCTTACCGTTTCACACCCACCTGAAAATTTATGTGCACCCTATTTTCACCTTTTTTCCCCCCAACAAGCCATCCTCTAATCTTATGTGTCCATGTGTACCTCTCATATCAGCTTGTTCCCAAAGCCTTTTTCTCCCACTAGGAAAATCTGCACAGAGTCCAAGTCTGAACTTAGAAGCTGTGTGTGTGTGTGTGTGTGTGTGTGTGTGTGTGAAGTCACAGGCCAAATGCAGACAAAGAGCTCATGCAGGCCCTGGATCCCAACGCTTTGTGAGAGAGTCTTTTAAAATAATCATCCCATAGAACATCATATTTTTGTTTGTTGTGTTGCTTCTTAACCCCTTTTCTCTACTTAATTTATACACTGAATCATACTGTCTTACCACAACTGTTCTATATTTGTCATTATCAAACTCATTTCATTGATCTCACCCTTTGCTCTAGTTGGTCAGGATTTTATGAATTTTAATTCAGTTCCTTCTGCATCTGTGATCCCTCCAGCATCATACCATCTTCACATTTTCATTTATATGGTCCCCAGTTGATGTCCTAAGCTGCTGTATATTATTATGATGTGATGTTAATGAGACTATTTAAAAATATTGTACTGCTGCCATTACGTTATTGGGGAAAAAGTCTGAGTTTGACATTATGCCATTTTTAAAATTTTTTTTATTATTTTGAAGGTAGTGAATACAACAGAACAAGACAGAACAAAGCCAACCGAGACAGTGCAGTGAAATTGGTACAGAACTTCACAGCAGGTTACCGGGATAATAGTAATAGGTACCATTGTATATCTCGTTACCGTCACAACAGTTGTTCTTTCAATCAGACATAGCAAAATCAAACCAAATACAGAAAATTATAGAACTTGTCAAAACAGAATATTGAATACAGCAATACAATTAATCAGAACAAGAAAAACAGTGACAACAATATTTGCCTTCAAAGAGATGGTAGAAGGAAATCCCCCCATTTGCTATACTGCATATGGTCAACCTCCCAAGAGATGTTCAGACCTCTGGCTCCCATTTGCTAATGGAGGCAAGGATGGGATGTTTGATTCTCAGCCTGTGTGCCAGTAGCCTCACTGCTGCCCACCAAGGAGCCAAGTGGGTTGCTTGGTTTCCCAGCACCCTAAGTTCCAACATGGCGTGGATCTCAGGAGACGCTGCTGGTTCTCTCCCTGGGGTGGCTGCCAACATTATGCCATTTTATGCTTAATTTTTTTTTGCCAGTTTTGCATTCACTTTACATCAAACTTGCATAATTCATGAGTTTCTGGTTGTCCTTTGAGTGTTGTGCAAAAGAAAATGCTTGTTAACACTGTGAAATACCACCATGTACTACCTCATTCACCCGCAGTGCTCCTCAGCCCACCAGACAGATAAATTCCTGACATTTCTTCCCTTCCATTGGTTAAAGTAAAAAAAAATCAAGCAAACAAAATTCAAGGCAGTGTTAAAATAATATAAAGCCCTTGACGTAGAACTACAAATCCTAGACATTTATAGGAAATCTGACACCACATACTAAATTCATTCCATGGAGTCTAAATTCTAGTCAATATAGGATTTTCAAGTGTCCCCAAAGAGCCACTTTTCACAGATACTTACTGTACATAAAAGAAGTGGGTTACCCCCCCACAAAAAAAGAAATGGGTTAAGATAAATTAGTGGATTAAGATATAGGTATCTTTGAGCTTTCTGGCAATTTTTGTTCAAATATTGTATATCTAGATAAAGGTAATAAACCTTGATAGTGACACTATGTGCTTGCTTGCACTTTCTTGGTTACAAATTTCAGCAGCTTCTAGAATCACTAAATTTCAGAGCACTTGAGAAACTATATTAAACAATGTTGTTCTCTATTTCAATATAAAGAAAGAGAAGAGTTAGGGCATTTCTACATCCCTAGACTTAAAGCTGTCTCCTTATTCTGTCTCCTTTGTGATTATAGTTCTTCCATGCTGATATTTCCTGTCAGGGCTTGCTTACAGAGGGGGTTATGACAGGGTGTCCAGTTTTCCCACTGAAAACATCATCATTACTGCTTGCCTAGTTTTGACCTAATCCAGTTGCTTCAAATCCACATTTTATAATCTCCTTGCAACTGGGCTTGTTTATTACTGCTGGTCAGTACTCTGCTGGGCCCAGGTGCTTGGATATTTCCTATCAGCAGGACCTAGGGCCCCATACTGGTTACTTAACTGTGGACCCCTCTGGAAAACCCAGATAATGGGTGTGCAACCACAGTCTAGCTCACTTGAAGTGAAGACTATGGTTATTTCAGTTTAACAAGTTTCATTTGGACAGTTGAGCCACTACCACTATCCCCAATGACTGCAAATCCTAAACCGTCCTCTGCCTCCCTGGCGAATGTGAAGAACAGTGATGATATATGCTTGATTTCCCTGAATAGGAAAGACTTAAATTATCATTAACTAAAAAAAGAGACTTCAAAAGTCAATTTGTCTAAGGTTTTTAGTTACTAAAGAGATTGTATGAAGCAAATTTTCAAAGACCGACTCTTGAATGCCTCCCAATCTCATCAAATATTTGAGGCAGGAGGAAGGACTTGAGAAAACATATAGTTGAATTTCTCATTTAATGGAATAAGAAATATAAATCACAGAGAAGCTAAGCAATATTTCTGGAGCATAAACTAAGACCCACATCAGCAGTCTTAGTCTAATTTCTTTCCTCTATCGCTCTACTTGTTTTTAATGTGAAAATATTTCTGTTTTCTTTCAAGCAGCAGTAACACGAAGATCATAATATGTTAATAACAAAATACAAGCATTACAAGGAAAATAATCCAGCATCTGTGGAAGCTTATGTGCTGTTCCTAGTGAGAGAAGACCACAGATTTTAAAATGAGAGAGAAGATATTGCTGTCTTCTCTACTTCAGTCTGGATAAAGACAATAGACATGTTTTGTAACCTCTATTGGCTTAGAGTTCACTAGCCAGGCCTCTGGTATTAATTCTACCCAAAATAGTACCGTGTTCGGAGGTCACATGGGGAAGTAGCTGAAATGTGCACAGTAAAAAAAATCAGTTTTACAAATTTGCATCCACTGGAGTTGGATATTCATGATTTCAAGCAGTTTCATCTAACATCCTATTCCATAGAACCTTGTCTATGAAGTATCACAAGACAGTCCGAATTTAAAAATTTTAGGCACAGATAATAAATTTTCATATTAAGATGAAGTAAAACAAAACAAATGTGGTTCCTCACAAAGTTGTTTCTATCTGCAAATGGTCAAGACATTGCCCATTGTCGGGATAGCCCACGGACACGTTTATCATCGCTGAGACACACCACTTCAGTCCTCTGCATCTCTTGCCAATTTTACATTACCACCCTTGCTCTTATACTAATCACATCTGAAAGACCTCAGTGGGAGGGAAGACATTATTGTCTGTACTTAAAATGATGACGTTGCAGCCATTGTAGGGTGGAAACAAAGGAGATCTTTGTGAAGTCTGAGAGTTGGAGAGTTGTGTTAGGTAGGCCAGCTCTGTCCTGCATAGATATAAAGGGACCCACACAGGCAACCTCAAACTTCTAGTAGCCATGGTACAAAAAATACAAAAGAAATATAATGTTAATAATATAACTTATTTAATGAAGTATATTCAAAGTATTATCATTTCCACATATGGTATAGCCACATTTTAAGTACCTAATACTTTCAGGTGGCCAGTGGTGACTGCGTGAGAGACTGTAGTGTGGTATGGTTCTCTTGGAAAATGGTTTTCTTCAGTTAATCCTAGTCAGCACCCATGCCTTACAGTGAGCTTGCCCTGTGGGGAAGTCATAAGGAGTAAGATTTCCCAGCTACCTTAGGCAGGATTCTTTAAAGAAACAGAACCAATGGGATATGTACATAGAAATATCTATATATCTAAACAAATAAACATATATTTAAGGAATTATATACATTATATATGTGGGGAATATATTATTATCCCATATATTAATGTATATTTATATATATTATATTTTTATTTACGTATTTATTTTTGTATGTATTATGTTTTTAAAGTGCATATATGCTTTAAAAATGAGTTAAATCATGCAATCGTGGAGGCTAGCAAGGCTAAAATCTGCAGGGTAGGACTGGAGGCTGGAGACCCAGGCAAGAGGTGAAGTCCCAGGTCTTAAAGCAGTCTGAATTTCTTTTTCCTTTAGAGAAGTCAGTCAGTCTTTTTTTCTGAAGGTTTGTAGCTGATTGCAGTAGGCAAATCCACATTAAGGAGTGTAGTCTGATTTTCTTAAAGTCTACTGATTTAAATGTTACATATAGAAACCAAAAACAAACAAACAAACCCCTCCAAAAAACATCCTAGTCTAGCATTTGATCAAATATCTGGGAACTATAGCTTAGCCAAGTTGACACATGAAATTAATTAACCATCACACCAATAGAAACAAAAGCTAAAAATGTCTCAATAGCATTCTGTCAGAAAAAAATGTAACTCACAAGTGTGTTATGTACATGGCATCTGATGACATTACAGGAAACTGAAGGTGATGGTCACTAAACATTTTTGCACTGTTTCTGCTCGTACTGATACATACGGAAACCACAGATTCCAATTGCCCTTTGCTTCTACCTTCTGTAAATTCAGATTATGCGGTTATCTTTATGGACTGCCCAGGATTATTTTAGACTCTTTGCCTATGTTGGGAGTATCCCAGAAGAAAGCAGAGAGCAGACTTTCTTTTATTCTGAACCCTGGAAGGAAAGATGTTTCTTTCGCCAGCTCTCTGGCAACTGTGGCAGGAACATGTGAATGAGGCCCATCCAATCAGATGACCCCCCCGAGAGGCTGACCGCAGGTGTTGATTCTGGGACTGGAAGATGTGAAACTGTTGGAGGTAGCTGTAGTGGTGTCCACAGGCCACTGGCTAGGGAGCCAGGGCCATCGGCAGTGGCTCTATCTAATGATCACAGTGCGAGTGCAGTGCCATCACATGAAAACTCTCCCTGCAGTTGATACTAAATTTTGGCCTCTCATATGCTTGGATCCTGCCCACTTGATTCTATGAGCTTGCGAGAATCTTCCCAACATTTTTTTTTTCCCTTCTAAAATAGCCAGATTTAACTTCTGTTGCTTACGACTGAGAACCTTGACATACTGTGGAATCCATCTCTAGAAGGTAAGATTTTGTCTGACTTTTCAGATCACAACTAACTGGAATTTCTAGTGCCCTCTGGAAATATTCTCAGATTTTTTGGTTGCAAGAAAACCTTATATATTCAAAGGTTTTTTTAGCACACGGAAGGGCTTTTGCTTATGTGTGCTATATGAGGGTGATTGAAAGATACTGTACTGTGAATGTTTAAATTAAAAGAAACATTATAGCTAAAGATGCATTGCCAAGAATGATGGAATAATGTGTTCAAATCAAGGGGGATTGTTTGGGGGGAAGATTATTGATAATATGTCTTTTACTGCTATAAATTTTTAAAATATACATTTAATTTAGAATTCATTATATTTTTGATCACCCCATGTATCTTCAAATTGTAATAGAAATTGAAACAGATTTTTAAATTACCTATTTATTAATATAGTTAAAAGTAAAATTGTAAACATCATCACTTGTTAACATATAATACCTTAATGAAAAATAGGTTTATTTTCTAAACAAAAAAGAGTTATTAAGTAGAGTGGCATTGTTTCACAACTTTGCCAATGTTTTTAATATCTGGCTTAACAGAAAACAATACATTTTCTATTTTTGGATTTGCTTTTGTATGCAATCTGTTGCTATACATTTTTGGGTTAAAACTTCCCCCAGATATGTAGTTGGAAAACAGAGGAACATTATAACAGTCCTGATCAGATATTTGTAAATATTCTTCCTTGATTTTATTCTCAAATTTGATTATTTCTTGCTTTCTTTTTTTTTAAACTTGATGATTTCTTAAAGGTTAGTTGCAATGAGGAATCTGTAAACCTTATCAATAAACCTTTCCTGTTTGGCGGCATTAAAATCTGTTTTAAACTGATTTTGCAAGTTCATGGTTGTAAAGTGACTGTCACTTGGAAAATACTGATTTTTCTGAATTATGCACATCTTCCAAATGCTGATGCACCTCACTGTAGAATATCAGAACAACATTCATTAGCGTCAGCACCAAATTCGCTTAAAAAAATCTTTAAGTATTGGGAAACTGTCAGACCGGTGGTGGCAAACATAGGTTTTGAAAATCCTAATTTTCACTAGCAATCTTAGATGTTATCATTGGCGGAAAAAGCTGCCCCTTTGTTTTCCTTCAGATGACAGGATCACCAGGATCACTTCATTCATTTTTTTAAAGAAAAATCCTGCCAAATAGCTCAGTCTACAGCTTGCCTGAGTCATCTGTTACAGGAAAATGGTGGTGTGGAATAAACAGCATCTCCAGCTGCCTCCAGACAGCTCCTCGCTCTCCACCAGACTTGGGAATGCAGCAGCCATTCTTCCTGTGTCCTTCCCATTTCTTCACCCAGAATGTTCTAAGATCTATAGTCAGGGGTCTACATTTACTAAGATTAATCGTTCTTACTACTTTGTCAAAGACATTTTTAATGGCTTTCCCCATGCAATCATGTGGCCATAAGGAAAGCAATGACACCAGTGCAGCCTTGGTTGATGCTAAGGTATCTGCCACCCCTTTGTACCAAGTGCACCCAAACCAACACACCAAAAAAGGCAAACAGCACCTCAGTATTATTATACCAGAGGATATTGACCTGGTAGGCTTTCAAATGTCCTTATAGCCTCCAAAAGTCTGTGGAGCCCACTGGAAAAGTAACTGGGCTAGTAAGTGGGTCCCTGCCACGCAAGTGAGAGGCTTTGCAATCCTCTGTCCTTACAGAAGCAGAAGATGCTTACAGAAGATGAAAATGAGACCTAGTTGACACTAGTTTGTTACAAGTATATTTAAATAAAAACTAACAGATTCTGTTTTATGGTAAGATCTTTCTGTAGGATTTTGAAAGTTGGAATACCTGGATATGTAAAACCTTGTGCCCACACAACTTATTTTGCCATTCTGACCTCTCAAACTGTGATAGGTTGTGCCACAAAGTAACACTAAACTCATTTTAAGGAGCGAGGCTGGGGCAGCAGGAAAGGTTAATTGACTTGAGCTCTTGTAATGATCTGTAGCTATTTGGCTTCGGTATCAGAGATTTCAGGAAGCCGTATCAGTGAAACCTCTTCTGAAATCCAGCTTTTCTGGGTTTGGTTCCTTGATTAAAGGCTTTTCATGTACAGTAAACTAAGGGGCAATTGTAAAGGTGGAGATGAGAATTCCACATGAGCTGGCTTGAAATGACACCACAGAAAAGGCATAGTGTATCACGCTGGACTGACCACAGAGCAAGGACTGCTAGATAATATTCTCTTTCCAGAAGTAATGCATTAGAATGGAGAGCCATTTGTAAATCTAGCCTCAGTTTACAGAGCTTTCTCACTGGTCATTTGGAATATTTTGATTAACATTTAAGTTAAAATTAATATGAAGTAAAAAAATATTAAAAAGAAATTAAGCAAGAGAAAAAACTTCTTTTCCTGCACAGAAAACTTGTTAAAAGTTACCTTTGCAGACTCCATCTGCTAAAGGCTGAAATAAAAAATAAAAGCAAACTAAATGCTCCAAACAGTTTGAAAAGAAGAGTTAAACAGATAAGAATAAATCATAGTTTAAAACATTCCCAGTTAAAATGTATGATAAAAAAAATTCTGAAGAGATATATCTAGAGATATAACAAACCAAATCACATTAGGTGGCTTATTATTTTTATTTTAAAGAAGTTAAACTGTAAAGAGTTGAGACATATAGAAGGCTGGAAACAAGACTCCTTTGAAACACTTCATATACTTACAGTTTAGCTAAAATTACAACACTTCATTATGTGCAAAATTCCTGCATATCTTGACTTGGGGATGTAATTCAAGGAATCAGAGACCTTGGCCTGGCACAGTGTCACGGTCACAGGCAGGTCAAGCATTGTTCAGCTTGGACGTCATGAGAGCGATCTTCACTGCTGCTGTGGTGGGAGTCAGGACATTTTGGGAAACTACTTGGCAGTAGAAAAATTCTGAAAGATGCATGTATCAGTCTGTCCAGGTTGCATAACAGAATACCACAGGATGGATATTTTCTTATTATTGTCTCACAGTTATTGGTGGTGATTGGGAGTCCCAAATTAAGATCCAGCAAAGTTTGGTTCTTACAGGAGCTCTTCTCTGGGCTCAAAGATACTCCTTGTCTTCATGTGGTCTTTCTCTGTGCATCGAAGAGGTGGGTAAGCTCGACGGCATCTCTTTTTAGAAGGCCACTGTGCCTATCACATCAGAGTTCTGACTGTTTGTCATGGTTTATGTCAGTGACCCCCAAGCCTCATGCAACTATGGATGTGACAAAATCTAGCATTTGTGATTGGCTCATTGTCTAGTGCTTGGATTGGTGGTGTGAGTGCTAACCCACCTAGGGATGGAGCCAGCACATGATGGCGGGAAGAAGGTGTGTCCGTCTCTCTTGCCAGTTTCTGCCTTGCTGTTTGCAGCCAGCCATGAATGGCTGCCCCGCCATGCCATGCTATCTTGGAGCCAGCTGTGTAGGGACTGAAATCTCCAAGAACTGTAAAAAATAAACCTTTTTTCCCTAACTTTGGGTGTCAGGTATTTTGTCTCAGTGATGAATAAAGAGTAACTAAGACACTGTTCAACCTCATTTTATCTTAATTGCTTTCCTACAGGTCCTGTCTCCAAGCACAGCTCCATTGCAGAGTAGGACTTCAGCATATGAGTTCTGGAGCTGACACAATTCAGTCCACAGCAATACACATAATCTAGGACCCAGAAATTCCATTTCAAGAAACATTTCCTAGAGAGACTCAGGCACATGTGTACAAGGTGATACATAGAAACAATGTTCATATTGCATTATTTATAATATCAACATTTAAGGAACCTAAATAGCTACTGGTAGGAAATGGAGAAAGACTTGTGGAATAATCAAATATAAAAATAATAAATAGCAGTTAAAATACATAAGAGCTATTTATTGGATATCTATCAATGTGAATAAATCTAATAATTTGAGTATAAAAATCAAGGCACAAATAGTATATATACATTATGATACCATTAATATAAGAAATCAAATAAGTACTGCATCATATTTTGTTATGAATACATTCATATGAACAAATATATTTGTAGCTAGATTGGGAAGTGTGCACTCTAATTTCAGGATAGTGGTTAGTTTTAGAGAAAGGAGAGTAGGAATAAATAGGGGGCAAAGCTTGGCTCTAAAATTGTATTCTGAGGCTAGGTGAATGCAATTGTTAATCTTGATTCATCAACTTCATTAGATTAAGAAACACCTCGTAGATTAGTAAAACATGTTCCTGTGTATGTCTGAGTTGGTCGGGGAGGTGTGGCCTTGGGCACCATGTAAAGTCCCTACCCTGTCCTCCCCAGCACTGTTCCCTTTCTGTGTTTCCAGCTACCATGAACTGAGCAATTTTGCTCCACAAACCTTTCTTCCTTGATCTTCCTGCATTGTGATCAGCTGACCAGAGATGGATGCTCTTAAAGCATGAGCTAAATTAAACCTTTCATTAAACCTTTAAAGTGTGAATGTCTGGCATTGTGTCAGTAATGAGAAAGCCAATTCATGCAAAGAATCCGAGGGGAATGTGGCAAAATAATATCTATAAAGTGAGCGCATCTAAATCACTTTTTCTTATTGCTGAGACAAAGTATCTGACACCCAAAAGGAGGAAAGACGTACTGTAGCTCACAGTTTGTAGAAGTTTCAATTTATAATTGGTAGGTCCAAGGCAGGGTGCATGGCAGAAGGGTAACACAGGAGAAAGAGTTCATGGCAGGCAGCGGATAGCAAGGCAGCAAGCAGGGAAGTCGTGAAGCAAAAAACAATAAGCTACTATCGTTCTGTCTTTTATATTCCTATCCAGGTTGCCCACCTTAAGAGTGAGCATCGCACCATGAATTAATTCAAACATCACATCCTTAATCCCAGCATCACACACACTAGAACAACCACCTCCAAAAAACCCCATCTATGACCACATGAGGCTTTGAGAGGAACATCTAGATACATAGCATGCACACTAATTTGATGTACAGATGGCCATCAACTTACAGTGAATTTACTTAGGATTTTTCACTTTACAAAGGTGCAAAAGCAACTTACATTCTGTAGAAACCATGGGATTGTAAATTTTGTTTTTTTCCTGGGTTAGTGATACGCAGTCTCTGGTTGTGCTGGGCAAGAGCAAGCAGCGAGGTTCAACCAGCACCAGGTGAGGCATTAACATCACGCATTGCACTGTGCTGCTAAGCTAAGATGCTCTGCTGGTCAGGTGCATTCATGCATTTTCAATACACGACGTTTTCCAAGTTCCTATGGGGTTAATGAGATGTAACAGCATCATAACTCAGGAGCACCTGTCATTTCTATTCCTTGGTTTTATAATTTTCCTAATGAAACAACAAGCAAGGAAACAAATGTTTAGAAAGAAAATTGACTTGAGTGTTACAGAGATGGAGGATCCACTTTCATTTCCGTAATCGAATGGCAATAGCTAGGTCCTTGGACAAGTTAACGAATCTCACTAAGCTGCTTCCTCCCACCCCACTCTCTACCTAGCTCTTGGGGATACTGTGAAATGCAGCAAAGCTCATCTAAAGCACCTGGTGCACAGCATATAAAACAAATGCTAGTTTCCTTTCTTGCACAAAGTACTGTTCAGTAATGCTGGTTTCAACTTGGTGCATATGTATAAATTTAGAGAAAAGCTCAGGGCATTTACAATGAGTCAGTACACTTTTCTTATTTGTCTTATCTTTCACTTTAAACCCTTGTCTTGTCTCAAATGTTTAAAGGTGTGTCTGTGCATATATGAACACACAAGCAATAATTCACAAGTGCTTTGGAGTAAAGGCTAAGCTTTTGGAGGGTGGGAAAGCTATGTGTTTAATTTCATGTAGCTATGAAGCATCTCTTGACCTCCTGGCCCAGAAGAATTATATTGCAGTGAAACTGAAAATTATTTAAGGTTGAGAAAGTGCTTGCTGGTTGAATTCTCACGATGTGTGCATTCATTTTATGTAGGTTTTCATATTAATGTGATGAGGACAGTTTTGTGTTTTCAGTTTTCAATTATTCTTGCTATGGAGATATTAAAATGCTCAGAAAAGTCCAGAAGCTTTATCTGGATCAATAGTTTGATTTTTTTTTCAATTGCCATTTTAACTAGCAAAAACAGGGGATCCAAGTATCTACCTCTTTTTGTTGTTGTTTTTCAAGCTAGAATATTTGTTAAAGAAAAACTCACATGTCAAAATATTATCAGCAATACAGATTTAAAAATTAAAAAGTCTTTACTAATTTGGGGATTGTGTAAAAGGCTTATCTGAAAATCAAGCTGGCCAAATTGGTTTTTCTCAATTCTATGTGTTGTATCTTTAGACAGAAGGCCTGAGGATCTACTCAGCCTGAAGAAGGAAGCTTAGCCATGGAGAAGGAAGAGTGGAGAGGATTGACCAAAAGAAGTCTAGATCACAGAGGACTCTTGTATATGTTGGGCACTGCACAACTCCAGAGAGCACTATTCAGATGAATGACTGTGTCTGTATGTGATGGTTCAGAATGGAGATGTCAAAGGAAAGAAAATAAAGGCCTCTGGTGGCACAGTGGTATCTCTATTTCTGATGCTTCCCCATGATTCAGTTCCATGACTAGCACTCATTCTTGCTTTACTGCTTTAGTAAGTGACAGACTGCAGAGAATCAAAATCTATAGAGTGGCTAATACATAGCATCATTGAAATGGATATCTCTTAAGAACATGGAAATAAAGAACAAAGCTAATAAGAACCAACATATAACGAATAAGATTACCAACCTACAGACGTTATCACAAGATGGATTTTGAGTAGTATTATGTCTGGTATCTAGATGTCTCCTCAAAGCCACATGTGATCATAGGTGAGGCTTTTTGGAGGTGGTTGGGTCAAGGGTTAGTGAATATGGGTTAAGGGTGTGTGATAACTAAGTTGGCTTAATGTAATTTTGGGTGTGGTTAATAGGAAGACCCACCGTGTGTGTGGGAGGGAGTATCCAACAGGCTTGTAGCCTGGATAAAAGGAAAGGATGGAAGATAAACTGCTGCTGCTTTGCAACTCCTGCCTACCCTGCTATGGACTGTTTCTCCTCTGCCATGCTGCTTGCTTTGGAGCCAGTTGACTGTGAACTGAAACCTTTACAAACTATAAGGTAAAATAAATCTTTTCTTCTTTAGCTTGTGAGTGTTGTGCATTTTGTCCCAGCAGTGAAAAAGTAACTGACAAGTAGCAAATAGAAATAATAAATAGAACAGTATGTATGTTAGGCAGTTTCCCGTATTTCAAAAAATGAGGTAAAAAGACACATGAGTAGTAGGATAAAAACACACATCCATTGTAGCAACTCATTTGCTGGTAGTGGAAACACCCAAGGATCCACAAGCATCCACAGTTTATTCAGTTTTGCAGCTCTGAGGAAGAATTTGCTAAGTGTGTAGAAGAGAAAAATAAGTAGCAGCCAGTTAGAAAGAACATTTTTAGCTACACTGCTTTTGTTAATAGTGCCAAGTGAGTGAGCCCTTAGCGGCCTTTCTTTTTCTGTGTCAAATAAAAAGTAAATTCATCACTTCTTTTTTGTTTTAATGGACTGTTCTATTGACAATGGTGAGTTATATACAAGGATGAAGAACAGATAGAAAGCATCTCTTTCCATGGATGGATGCACTCCTTTATCACCCTATTTATGTATTGTTAAATTCTCTAATCATGGGAAGACCTTATACTGTTCCAAGTGCTTTATTCTGGATCTGAATAGAGTTATTCTGTTGCAATTAATGCCAGACAGTTGTTTAAAAATGTGATTTGGACATCAAACTGTTGACCTAATATGGTCAAAGTCTATTTTAGACTCTTTCATTTGAAACCAGCAATAATAGATTAAAGATGAGTTTATATTGAGAGTCAAAGTAGTAGTCTTTGTAACTAGTGTTTAATTTTTTTCTCTTTATCATCCAGATTTACTAAGTCACTGGGGGTTGAATATTAGATACATTAAATAATATAACTGGCTTGTGTAAAAAAATGGTTCCAGTCTATGAAATGGAATGGTATGTATTAAGAGAGATCCAAAGCCTGTTTTCATGGCACATTGAAGGCTACTGGCTTGTGAGCCATTAGTAGGTCAAGTTCATTGTCAGTAACCACCATATTATCCTAACCTCTCCTGCTGACCACAAAGCAAATGAGCCAGAAGATAAGGTTCTTTTGTGGATCATTGCAATTTTCCATTTTGGTAAATTTATATCTCTTCTGATGTAGCAAATTTGTATTAAACAATATAATTTCAAGAAGTGAAATAAAGGTGTTAGAAACAGATCAATCAGGTGGCTACCAATACAAGTATCAGTGGTGGCATCTTCATGGGGTCACAATTGTCCTAAGTCTGTACTCAGATTTTTAGGTCTAGAATTGGTTTTGCTTGCCTATCCAGATATGATTGGTCTGAGGGAAAGCAGCAAATAACCAAACTCACAAGGGACTGATATTCTAAAAAAACCAGTGTTTTGATATCACAAGTATAATGGTAAATATTTCTACATCATGAGCAGATTGTTTGTGCCCCATATATAGGGACTGCTTTCTTAAAGAACCGTGGTTTCTGGGAAATTGAGTTAATTCATAAAGATGCCTGCCTAATGCATCAGTGATGGTAATATAGCACCATGACAGAAACACCACACAGCAAATCAAGCTGGTACCATTTAATGTAAAAAGTTATTAGTTTTAGCCAGATGTGGTGGTGCATGCTTGTAATCCCAGCACTCGGGAACTGAGGCAGGAGGATCACTGCAAGTTCAAGACCAGCCTGGACTACACAATGAGCTTAAGGCCAGCTTGAATTGCATAGCGAGACCCTGTCTCAAAAAGACAAAACAAAAAAAGCCTATTAGTTTTAATACACAATGGAGCAAGAAAGAGGCTCTCTGAGATTCGATGTCCAGACATTGGAATAAAGCAATGTGAGGAGGAAACCAAAGAGGTATTTGGGTCCCTGGGACTCAGGAAAGATCTGAAGTGAGAATTGAAGCTCATGGGGAGAGCAAAGAGAGAGACTTCGATGAAGAAGGAGGTGGCAGGCAGTGATTTCTCCCTGAGCCCCAGCTCACCATGTGGGAGGGGTGGCTTGAAGCTGCAGATGCACAGTGACTGCCAGAGACTGCAGAGGACTGCACAGAAAAACACACAAATGGAATGGAGCAGTGAACGTAGCTGACTGCACTGGCTGGTACGTTATTCATGTTCAGATATCCCCAGGAGAGGGTGATTGGCTGGGAACCATCTGGGAGAGGGACCACCTGAGTTTGACTCCATCTAAAAACTCCCAGGGTCAGAGTAAGGAAGCCAAGTTCAAATCATCAGGAAGTCAGGGAGCTTAGTTTGAGCTTGAAGGGAGCCAAGTTCAAACCAGAGTGGGTGCATTGACTGCTGCAGTCTTAACAGATCTGGTTCTAGCCTCACAACCAGAAACCAGCCTGAGCTGCAGTGACATTAGAGGTTCAGGTACAGCTGGTGTATGCGGTACCTCAGTGTAAAGTTACAGTTGGTTTGCTGGGAGTCATCAGCTTGGATTTAGACTCTGTTCACCCACATTGTGTGCTAGTGACAGCAGAAACACACCTTGCAGTGGACTTTTTTTCTTCTTTTCTTTGTTTTTCTTTATTTTCTTATTTTGTTTTGTTTTTTTCTTGATTATTCTTATTTTTA
This sequence comes from Dolichotis patagonum, assembly GCA_004027295.1. Lineage (NCBI taxonomy): Eukaryota > Metazoa > Chordata > Mammalia > Rodentia > Caviidae > Dolichotis > Dolichotis patagonum. The sequence continues at coordinate 78,355 of PVJX010006194.1, forward strand.
GATGAGTGTGAACATGGTTCCTGGTTTTTGTGTTGTTGCTGTGCTGTTCTGTTCTTGTTTATATTTCTTCCTTCTGTTTTTGTCTCTTGTCTTCTTCACCAATTTCCCCAAAATTGCATGATCTTTCTTTGCTCTCCAGCCTTGTTTCTCATCTCTCTTCTTCTATTTCTATATTCCCCCCCTTTAAAATTTCTCGCCTGAGGGTATAATCACCATATTGATGGCTTATATATTGCATACAATTTTCTTGTTCATTTTATATTTTGCTACAAACACAAATCTATTTCATATGGTTAAAAATGGCAAATTAATGTTTACTTCAGTTTGTCATTTTCTAGGCTGTGTTTGATGCTATTGTTATTGCTGATTGTACCACTTTAGTGAAAAGTAGTATAACTGTTCTAAACAGTTGCTCCTTCTAGTAGACCAAGACTAAGATTGCCTAAGAGTCATAAAAAATACTATGAGCAAGTGCCTAAGAACCAGGGGCTCAGCCAAGTAGCCAGCAACTTCTCTTCCCTAATAAACTGAAGAGATAGGATCTTGCAACAAACTCAACACCCCAAAACCAACTATACCTGGAAAACACCTCTGAGAAATAGTGATTTCTCACTATTTCTCACTAGTGCTAAATACTAGCAGTAAAGCTACTTGTCATAGGCAATTTATAAGTAAATATGGTCCCCTTCACGCCCAGGAAGTCTCCCAGAAAGCAGCATCTCAGGCTGTCCCTTTGGGACCCGAAAGTCCCGGACCGTACAGTGGCCTGAGCTGTTTGGATTGAAAGTCTGCGCGGACCTGCATCTCGGCGCGACTCTTTGGGACTAGTAAGCATGCCCTTCATCCACAGGGAACTGCCTGGAGATCGGCATCTGGGCCAGGTGTGTTTGGGCCCGTAGCCCCGCCCTTCACGCCCAGGAAGTCTCCCAGAAAGCAGCATCTCAGGCTGTCCATTTGGGACCCGAAACTCTCGGACCCGCAGAGTGGCCCGGGCTGTTTGGATTGGGAATATTGTGGACACTGGCATCTTGGCCAGGTCTGTTTGGGATCGGGGACTTTTCAGAAACCAACATTCTGGCCTGACTCTTTGGGACCTGTAGGCCCTCCACACGCAGGGAACCTCCTGGAGACCTGCCTGGGACAAGGCAAGGAGGCCT
>PVJX010006195.1:0-79511 GCA_004027295.1 Dolichotis patagonum
CAAAAGGAAAGACCAAAATGCAGGCTCAAATCACCAGCCCATCCCAAGAAAGCCTGGGAGCCATGTACATAGAAGAAAATAGAAGCCATACACCTGAAATGACTGAAATGATACCAACTGAAATAAAGAAGCAACTAGGGGAAACTATGGAGAAATTCAAATTAGAAATAATTGCCCAGGTAAAAGAAGAAATGATAAAAGTAGTGAAAGAAATAGTGAACACATCTAGTGAAGACACAGCTAAAAAATTAGAGGAACAAAGCAAACAGATAGAATCCCTGAATGAACACTACAAGAAACAAGCAGAATACATAAAGCAAATTCAAAGAGATATACAGGAAATCAAAAATTCTGTTGAAAGCTGTCAAAACTGCTTCAATGAAAGAGAAGATAGAATTTCAGACCTCGAAGATAAGATCACAGCTAGTGAACAGGAAAGGAAAGATCTGTTAAAAATAACAAAGAATCAGGAAATAACAATTCAACAGCTACAAGATGATGCAAAGAAAAATAACATAAGATTAATAGGGATAAATGAAAAAGAAGGGGACAGCCAAAATGATATCTAGAGGATGTATATAGAAGTAATAGCTGAAAACTTCCCAAATATGATAATGGAAACTGACATTTGGATTAGTGAAGCATTTAGAACTCCAAATAGACATAACCAAAATAAAACTACACCCAGACACATAATAATCACCATCTCAGAAACCCACCATAAGAACAGAATACTAAAAGCTATTAGAGAGAAAAGACAGATAACCTATAAAGGAAACCTATGAGAATCACAGCAGACTTTTCAAACAATGAAGTCAAGAAGACCATGGAGTGAAGTATTTCAGATCCCAAAGGAAAACCACTTCCAACCCAGATGGACATACCCTGCAAAACTGTCCTTCAAAATGGATGGAGAAATAAGATACTTCCATGACAAAGAACAGCTGAAAAACTTCACGAACACCAAACCAACCCTACACAGAATACTGAAAGACATTCTAGATAAACATAGGATAAAACCACCAAGCAAGGCAGACAATTAAATAGAATGGAAAGCTAAAGATACAACAGCAGAAAGATAACATGTCAACAATAAACCAATATATAACATTTATAACCATTAATGTAAATGGCCTCAACTCACCAATCAAAAGAAATAGACTGGCAGAATGGATCAAGGAACAACATCCAATCACATGCTGTCTACAAGAAACCCATGTTACCCAAAAAGAAACACATAGACTAAAAGTCAAAGGATGGAAAACAATACTTCATGCAACAGGAAACCAAAAAAAAGTGGGAGTAGCAATCCTATTTGCAGACAATGTGAACTTCAAGCCAAGAATGATCCAAAGAGATAAAGAAGGTCACTACATACTAGTCAGGGGAAAACTTCAAGAGGAAGAGATAACAATCTTAAATATATATGCACCAAATTCCAGAACACCCAGCTATACAAAGCAAATATTAAGAGAAATGAAAAGTCAAATAAGCAATAACAAAATTATAATAGGAGATTGTAACACACCATTGACACAGAGGGAAAGATCAACTAGACAGAAAATCAGCAAAGAAATAACAGAACTGAATCACACCTATGAACAAATGGACTTGATAGACATATATAGAGTTTTCCATCAAACAACATCAGAATATACATTCTTTTCAGCAGGACATGGGACATTCTCTAAAATAGACCATATACTAGTCCACACAACATGTTTAAGTAAATGCAAAAGAATTGAAAATATAACATGCGTGTTATCGGATTATAGTGCCATGAAATTAGAAATTAATGATAAAACCTCACAAACACATGGAAACTGAGTAATACACTCTTGAGGAATCAGTGGGTCAAGGAGGAAATTAAAGAAGAAATTAACAATACCTACAAGCAAATTAAAATGCAAACACAACTTACCAGAATTCGTGGGATGCAATGAAAGCAATCCTCAGAGGAAAATTTATTGCAATGAGTTCCCACATCAGCAAGATAAAATGAATACAAATAAACCCTGATGCTACAACTCAAACATCTAGAAAAAGAAGAGCAAGCCAAGCTGAAAGCCAAAAGAAGGGAGGAAATTATTAGGATTAGAGCAGAAATTAATGCAATAGAGACTAAGAAAACAGTACAAAGGATCAATGAATCAAAGAGTTGGTTGTTTGAAAGAATAAATAAAATTGATAAGCCCCTGGCCAACCTTATTCTAAAAGGAAAGAAAAATCTCAAATTCATGCAATAAGGAATGAAAAAGGTGAAATTACTACAGACTCAGTGGAAATACAGAAGATCATCAACACCTATTTTGAAAACCTCTACTCTCATAGGTTCGATAACACTGAAGAAATACACAGATTCCTAGATACATATGAACTACCAAAGCTGGATCAGGAAGATGTAAAACTGCTGAATAACCCAATTTCTATTACTGACATTGAAAATGTAATTAAGTCTTTGCCAACAAAGAAGAGCCTAGGCCCAGATGGATTCACTGCAAGAAATACAAGAAATACAAACAAGACTTAATTCCGACACTCCTCAAACTCTTCAATGAAATTGAAAGGGAACCAATTCTTCCTAAGTCATTCCTGGAAGCAAATATTACTCTAGCACCAAAACCTGAGAAACACCCAACTAAATAAGAGAACTATAGGCCAATCTCCCTAATGAACATAGACGCAAAAATTCTCAATAAAATATTAGCAAACAGGATACAGCAAATCATCAAAAAGATTATTCGCCCCGACCAAGTGGGTTCATCCCAGGAATGCAGGGATGGTTCAACATACGTAAATCAATAAATGTAATTCACCATATCAATAGAGCCAAACGTAAGAACCACATGATCATCTCTATAGATGCAGAAAAAGCTTTTGATAATGTCCAACACTCATTCATGATGATAACCTTACAGAGAATTGGAATAGATGGTCTTTACCTTAATATGATAAAGGCTATCTATGACAAACCTACAGCCAGTATCATATTAAATGGCCAAAAACTGAAAGCCTTTACCTTAAAATCAGGTACAAGACAAGGATGTCCCCTATCACCTTTCCTATTCAACATAGTACTGGAAATACTAGCCAGAGCAATAAGACAGGAAAGAGAAATAAAACGAGTAAAGATAGGAAAACAGGAAGTTAAATTATCATTATTGGCAGATGACATGATACTTTACATAGAAGACCCCCAAAACTCCATTGAAAAACTCCTAAATATAATAAATAAATTCAGCAAGGTAGCTGTATAAAAAGTCAATTCTCAAAAATCAATAGCATTTCTATACATTAACAACAAAAGTACTGAGAGAGAAGTAAGAGAAGCCACATCCTTTACACTAGCATCCAAAAAAATGAAATACTGAGGAATTAATCTCATGAAAGAAGTAAAAGAGCTATACAAGGAAAATTATAATACCCTTAAAAAGAAAATCAAAGAAGACCTCAGAAAATGGAAAGACATCCCCTGTTCATGGATAGGAAGAACAAACATTGTGAAAATGGCCATTCTCCCAAAATTACTATACAGATTACAGATTCAATGCAATCCCAATCAAAATACCACTAACATACTTCATAGATCTAGAGAAATCACTCTTAAATTCATCTGGAACCAGAAGAGACCTAAAATAGCAAAGGCAATTCCAAGCAGCAAAGGCAAGGCAGGAGGCATCACAATCCCTGATTTCAAATTTACTACAAAGCTACTGTAATAAAATCAACAGGGTACTGGAATAAAAACAGACCTGAAGATCAGTGGAATAGATTGGAAGATACAAGCACAACCACAAACTCTCTCAACCACCTTATCTCTGGTGAAGGGGCCAAACTTGCTCGCTGTAAGAATGACAGCCTCTTTAACAAATGGTGCTGGAAAAACTGGCTATCCATAGGCAGAAAACTAATACTAGACCCATACCTATCACCATGTATTAAACAAAAATCTAAATGGATGAAAGATCTAAATCTTAAAACAGAAACACTAAATCTGTTGCAAGACAAAGTAGGTAAAAACCTCAAAGATATAGGGGTAGGAAGAGAATTCATGAACAAGAACCAAAGTACACGGGAAGTACTTCCCAGAATCAATAACTGGGACCATATCTTATTAAAGAGTTTCTGCATGTCAAAAGAGATTTCTAGCAGAGTGGAAAGAAAACCCACAAATTGAGAAAATGTCTTGATGGATTGTCCCTCAGACAAAGGACTTCTGTCTAGAACTTACAAAGAATTAAAAAAAATCAGACCCTTGAAATTCAAAGACCCAATCCAAAAATGGGCATCTGAAATGAAGACACAGCTCTCAGATGAAGAAATACAAATGGCAATTAAATACATGAAAAAATGTTCAACATCTTTAGTCATTAGAGAAATGGAAATTAAAACCACACTGAGATTTCATCTCACCCCAGAAAGAATGGACAGGATAGAAAAAACTACCAACAACAAGTGCTGGAGAGGCTGCAGGGAAAAAGGAACTCTCCTGCACTGTTGGGTGGGGGTGCAGACTGGTGCAACCACTGTGGAGGTCAGTCTGGAGATTCCTCAAAAACCTGGGTTTGGAAACCCCATTTGACCCAGCTATTCCACTTCTAGGCATATTCCCAGAAGAACTGAAAACATCATACCACAGTGATATATGTGCACCCATGTTTATAGCAGCACAATTTGTAATAACTAGATCTTAGAAACAACCTAAGTGCCCATCAACTGAGGAATGGATTAAAAAGTTGTGGTATTTTTATACAATGGAGTACTACTCAGCTATAAAGAAAGATCACATTGAGATATTTATAAATAAAAGGACACGACTTGAGACCATACTCATAAGCAAAATAAACCAAACGCACATGTGTAAATACCGTATAGTCTCCCTAGTATGAGAGTTGGTAAGAGTAGATAAGATTTTATAGTAAGCATGAGTCCCCGTCTCATAGCTTTGAAGCCTTTCAATATTTTCATTCATCAGTTGGAATGGTTTTATTTTGTTTTATTTGACTTTATTATGTGTGATGGTATGAAAAGCTCTTTTGAAGAAAACAAAACATTATGGCAGCCATTGCTGATTTAATATCATCTTCCTTAGAAGTTCTACCATGCTTCCACTCTGCTATTACCATCAGTTCTATCATGTTGTGTCTTATTGGAATTTTAATATATGTGATAGTATAAACAAATCTTTTTATTTAAAATGAGATATTATAGTAGCCATTGATCATAGTTATTTCGTTCAGAATTCCCTGTAATTCTTTCATTCTTTTGAATGGTTTTATACTATTGTGTTATGTTTGATATTATTATATCTGAAACTATGCTCAACTATAGCAGAGAAAGAAATATTTTGACAGCTACTGTTAATGTCTGGTTGTCTTGTTGTGAAGTGTTGTGTTATTTATGTTGTTCTGTTCTGATCTACTTTGTTCTGCCCTCTTTTGTTTTATTCTTTTTAAAATAAAAAGAGTAATAAGAACTGTAGGAGTAATAAAACCCAAAATGCATAATTTCTACTGTAAAAGACAGCAAAAGAAAGTGCTCTAAAGGATATAACTGCATGTATGTTTAAGTGTGGAAGATAGATGACCATACTACTGTTTTTGTTAGATTGTTGAGCAGAACTCTTAATAGTCTCACTGTTTGAATGTCTAGTTTGTATGCTTTAATTTTGTAACTTGAACAACTATTTCCAAGATGATAGTATGTAATTTATCAACTAGTGATTTCTTAGTGGTTTTTTTTGTTGTTGTTGTTGTTATTTTCTTTTTTTCCTTTGGAATTCTGTATTGTTGCCACCTTTTTTTCTGTTTGTTTTGTTTTGTTTTCTTTCTAAACAAAATTTTTAAAAAAAGAATGCATAAACAGATGTTCACTTATGGATTGATGGTTGGTAATTAACTAGCAGTCCCTTTAAAAAACAATCTAACATCTTCTTGAAAAGCTGACATACTCCATGTTTTATGTATTTTGATTCTAAAAATCATCAAGAAATGTTCCTGGGTACACCAAGAAACATGAATGGGAGTATTTATACCAAATTTATTCAGAAAAACCCTAAGAAAAATTTTGAAATGCAGGGAGATTGTCTTAGTTATTTTTTACTCGTTGTTGAGATAAAATACCTGATGCCCAAAGTTAGGAAAGGAAGACTTATTTTTTATAGTTTTGGAGGTTTTAGTCTATATTTATTTGGCTCTGAGGCAGTGTGGCATGGCAGGGCAGCCATTCATGGCTGATGCAAACAGCAAAAGTGAAAGCAAAAGAGCCAGACACACATTCTTTCCACCCTTACATCATATGCTGGCTCTACCCCTAGGCAGGTGTAGCACTCACACCACCAATCAGAGTGCTAGACAATGAACCAATCACAAAAGATAGATTTGGTCTAGTCTATAATTGCATGAGGCTTTGAGAGCCACTGACATAAACCATGACAGAGAGTTAATATACAATTCAGGGCATATTAATATCATGAAAAATTTACATGGGAACCAAAATGTCCAAACTTTTGTCATATGAAATGATATGGATAACTAACATCATACTACTGAATTAAAATTCTATAAACTCCAAAATACATTTTTACATAACACAAGCAATTATTTAAAGAAATGTATATACAGATATTTTCAACTCATATTACAAAACCTAAATATTTTTAAAAAGAGGTCCTTAAAATAGAGGGATTGACCTGGCTTATTTTGATGAAACCAATGTAATCTATAAGGCATCTTAAAGTGTAGAAGATTCAGTGTTAATGAGACAGGACCCAAGAAACATTTGAGCAGCATCTTTAGATTTGAATATAAAGGAAGTCATGAGCCAAGAAACTGAGGCAGCCTCTAGAAGCAGGAGGAGGCAATTGAGGAGGTTTTGCCAATAGCTTCCAAAAAGGAGCCCAGTCATGCTATCACCCAGAGTTTAGCCTGCTCATACTGTTCTTCTGAACTGTAAGGTAATTTAACTTTTTAAGCCATTAAACACTTATATGTACACACACACGGAAGTATAGATGCTCGTTTGCATGTCAGTGTAACACAGTTTTAGATGCTATAAAAAAAATCAATCTAGGTTAAAGAGTAATACATAGGGCTAATTTACATAGGAAGGTCAGAACTGAGGTAATGTTTAAAGAGGTCTGAATGAGACCAAGGTACATGATTTCCAAAAGAAGAGCATTTCAGAAAACAAACACAGAGTGCAAAGTTCGTGGAGATGTATGTGAACTTGACACGTCCAAGACACAGACAAAAGGCCAATAGGGCTGCAGGAAAGGGATCCAGATGGAAAACTGTGGGATGTATTATTGGTGGTTATCCAGAGGGTAGTTTATGCTGGAAAGGGCATGGGAACATGATCAGAAAGGGAGAATATTTGCCTTTTTTTCTATTATGTATGTTTTGGAGTAACAACATGTTACTTTTTTGCTGTTGAAGAATTTTTATTACAACAGAGCAGTATAAGTAATCTGAAGCTACTTTCACAGGACGGTGTTAAAAATGAAGTATATATTGGAAGGTTCCCTGGAGCAAAGCTAGTTCAATATGAAAACTGAGAGACAGGAACCAGAAAGAATCAAAGTGTGTCATTCACATATGTGCACTCTCCATTTTGACTTTTATACTTTTCTAACTGGTGAGTCTGTACACAAGAATCAGTAGCAATGTGTAGATTCAAATGTACGCATGCAAAACAATTGTAAGAATCCTATAAATGCTACATATTGAATAATTTCTTCTGCAATTGAACTTGAAAAGCATGGAATAAAGAAGGTCACTGAAGAGTCTGTGAATCCTTGCTTATTATGATCTGTTAAAGATGTCAATGTTATAAAAACCCTCAGCACGCAGTATAGTTGAAAGGGGTCAGACTCTCTTTAAACCTTGATTCACTATTTAACAGCTTTGAGACCCATGGAAAATCATTTACTTTGTACATGCTTAGGTTTTTTCATCTGTAAGAATAAGGTAATCATATCTGGTTGACAGAATTATAAGGACTGAATCTACTAACACAATATAATATTAGAGCAATGTGTGACATAATATTAAGTATTGAATAAATTCCTTCTACTATTACTGTTGTTTTTTCTACTATTCTTTATTGGACTCCAGGCAATGTATTGATTCCCAATTCCCAGAGTCTTACTCCAAATTATATAAGAGGTTTCTAAAAGAGTCAAATTTGCCAGCAATTTTGTTACCTTCCTATACACTTGAAAGTGAATTCCTTGAAACACTCAGTTTATTACACTAGAAAATAATATAGAATCTAACTCCATTAACCAACACCTTTTCCTACAATTATCATTTGATTTAAAATTTTTCAAATACCTCTTCAGAACTTCTTAAAATAGATTTCATATTGCCTGGACAAAGTTAAAAAGAAACTCATGCATTACACAATTGCAGCTATGATCTCTGGGGTCTTTATTCTGCTGAGTAAAAATCCACTTTCAATCAACTGAAAAAACCCAAAATATTGCTAAAAGTTGGCCCTGGCTGATACATTTCTTTCTATGAGATTTACTTTATAGGATTTACAGAGTTTATTCTGGGTTTAAGCAATTTAAAATTACAAAATAGGCCACTTTGGAGAAGCTTCTCTGCCTCCCTGAGTCTTGGTTTCTTTATTCTGCTCCATGCTTTTCCTATTTATGAAAGTGCCAGTATCATATGATAGCCATAGTTTTGTGACAAAAGGAAAAGGAATAATTATTTTTGCCAATCTAAAAATGAAAAAATTAAATAGATTGTCCAAATCAAGATCCATTTCACTGGGCCAAATCTCTTGATTATTACATATTTTTTAAGTACAGGTTTATATTCTCTATATTACATAAGTTCTCAGAATAAAAAATGCTGCTAAGAAAAGAATGTAAACAGATCAAGATTGCAAAGTGATTCACACTCAATAAATCTACTAAGTTTACAGGTTACTTCTAAGAGTATTTTAACATTGTACTTTGCACATCTTTTTTAGTTTGGCACTATGACACTGATCCCACCTTAAATCCATCGCAGCATCTAGTTTTCTTCTTCCCTGAAGAATCTGTCTTTGATGTTTTATTTACACGCTCAGATCGATCCATGTTTAAACCATAGATATGCGAATATTTGCAATTGTTGCTTGTTGGCTTGAAATGGCCAGCTACCTAGGGTTAAAACGGATAATTTGTTTCACTTTGACAATATGTAATTTAGAAATAATAAAACCTATAAGTCAACATAAATAAATAAAATTTAGAAATAATAAAATCTATAAGTCAACATAAATCAATCAGTCAATCACAAATATCTCTTTAGATTCTACTAAGTTTCTGACACTGGACAGAAAATTCTGGACACAAAACAGAAAAGAAGATCACACAAATTACAGTTTCAAGGAAATTAAAATTTAGTTAGGTAGAAAAACTGGAGAGAAATTAGAAACAGCAATTAGATAATACAGAATCAGGCTACAGGAACAAAAAAGTAAATTATAGAAATTAAACTTTTTACATTGTTTTTCCCTCATTTTATGCATAATAATAGTATAGATTGCTTACATACCACACTTTCTACTTTGCCATGGCATTTTAAATATATTATAGAGGCCTTTAATATAGTTTGCTCTGAATGTATTTTTTCTGAGTTCAAAATGATACATAGAAGTGATATTGTACACAGTATTTAAGACACAGTATTTAAGCCAAGGTATTAGAATACAGCCTAGTAACTTTTCCCTGAAGAAAAGAGCCCAATCCTTCTTAGGGTGGCAGTGGTGGTCAGAACCGCAGCACCTCAACTTCCTGTATCAAACTTTCACTATTTAAGGGGTCCTAGGAAAGTAGTACTCCCGAGTATCCCATTGTTAGCTTTTGCCTATGGAGCTCTGTGGACCTCAGCTTTTCTCATTTAATTGTAGAAAATATTATCTGAAAAAGACTTTTCTTTACACTTAAACTGTGTCAAAGTTGGTGTGAAACAAGGAACTGAGAGGTGGTTAAGTGACTTTGGAACACATTCTAATTTTCTATATTTACCAACTAAATTCCACCCTCTAATTCCAGTTAAGATGAAATAAAAGAAATAAGCTTCCAACTCTGATAAGTCTATGTAGGGATCTGATTTTAAATAACTGTCTAGTATCACATTTTAAGGAGTTAACTTCAAGTCTACTTTCTCAGACTAGTCTAGAAAGTAATAGAATAAAAATTTAGGCTTTACTTTTATAGTATAAAATATGATTTCTTATAGGTTGAGATTAAATAAACCCAAGGCACATCTATCTGCGAAATGAATAATTAATAGATCCTGAGGGCTTAGGAAATAGGTGTAAAGAAGACATAAAATTCTTATAATTTTAGATTAAATAAACTTGGGGCATGTCTATCTGCAAAATGAATATTTAATAGATTCTGAGAGCTTAGAAAATAGGTGTAAGGAATGCACAAAGATTAAAATTCATAATATGTATCATGAGCACTAAACATACTTTGTTGGCAACATGAGAAATTCTTATGTACAAGAAATGTTGAAATTAGAGAAACTAAAAGGTTCTTACCTGAATTTAGAATCATACAGCAACTCCAATAAGTCTAAACTTCATTCTTTGTGAAAGTCCTTTTTTAAATATTTAGTCTTTCTTTAAAAAAAATCAGTCCAATGATGATTAACCATCTTGTTAGTTCAAGGTTCTAGACAAATAAAATTTATCTATTTCTAGTTTACAGCACAGTCAAACAGGTTAAAGGTTATAGTAATAATTACTCAGAGTTCATAGATTTTTATATTAATTCTATTTTTGAAAGTTTTATTACTCTGAATGACTTGCATTTGTTGATTCAGTTAAGTTGGGAAATTTTTCTTTACACACATAACTACAATGTATTTTCCAAAGTATTTAAAACATTTCCAAATTGAAAATCTATTCCAGGAAATGTTTATATTGTGTGTAAAGTTATATTAGCATTCTAAATAGAAGACAAAATAGACACTTTTTGCTTCCTACCTGGTTGAGGTTTCAATATGCTGCAGAAGACACATGGACTAGATTCCACATGGACTAGAGTGCACCCTACAGGTACAGCTGGATCTGCTAAATGACAACACACACTTTTCATGACAGATCTATTACATAAAACCTAAGGGAAGACTGAGCAAAGTTTCCTTCAGTCAAATGGGAAACAGGTCTTAGAAATATAAGAGTTTTGGAGTAGTATTAAGGGATTTTTTTTGTTTTTTAAAGTAGGAATGAAGTTTAGTTCAATAGTTCAAACATTTTCAACTTTCCTTCTTCATTTTCAAGATACCTCTGACATGGGACTTTGTTTTGGAAATTTAATGATGTGTGTGTGTGTGTGTGTGTGTGTGTGTGTCTTAGCACTTCTTCAGGACAAATGTTGACATAGTGGTGATAACTGTATATTGATTTTCTATGTTTGGGTTGATAGATGAATTCTAGCCATTGTTCTGAAAAACATATGAATTAGAGAAGAATCAAATAGTGTGAAGGAAAAGTTAAGGAATTATAGAGAGCAGAGAAATATACATATGGATCTAGGGAAATTGGAGTGAAATAATCTTCCACAGAATTAGAACTTTCTGGAGGGCATCTTTATCAAAAGAACCCTCCAACCCCACCCAATAAGGATTCTGACTCGGTAGATGTTATGGATTAAAAACTGCTGGCCAACTTAACACCAGCTCGATTAAATCAGCATCGTGTTGAGCATAGATGTTCCACCTGAGGAAAGTTGCCAGCATAAATAGAGATGTGGAAAAGGAGAAGCTAGGTGTTCTGGGTCTCTCTAAGTGTGGCTGTTTGAGCCATTGGTTCTCCTGGAGGAGCTCATCATGACTAGCTTCCCCAGTGTGAATTCAACAACTGTCATCAGAGGAGCTCAGGACCTTGTTGGTCAGAGTGGCTATGGTTCACTTTGAGGAGCTTTGGTCCTTACATGAAGCATTGCTTCCTGGCTCTGGAGGGGAAGATGTGTGCTGTTTAATCTCCAGGAGAAACTCATCACGCTGGCTTTCTAGCATGTACTTGACTGTGCTTATCATTGGAGGAGCTCGGGACCTCTATATTGCTGAGGATGGCTGTGGTACTTTTCAGGGCAGCCCTGATTCTTATTTTGAGCGTGACTTCTCAGCTCTAGCATAGAGCCCTCAACCTATCAGCACAGTTCCTTCACCCTGCTGGCATAGACTTTCTAGCTTCCACCACTGACCTTTTGGCCTTCCCAGCATGGATCCATAAAACAGACTGGTGTGAGTCCTTCTTGTGGGCTGTAAATCTCCAGTTTGTCTCATGGGCGGCATTTTCATGGTCTCTAGGTTTTCATCTGAACTCATGTGGGTCATTGCTGAGAGATCCAGGCCCTTGGCTGAATATTCTGAGCCTTCTGTGTTATGGATAGATTTCCTGAACTTCCATGTTTAAACTCTGGGTGACCATCATAAATAAAATAAATTCTGTGTCGTGATTCCAATTGTTCTCCAAACAACCTCTGACTACAACGGTAGACTAGAGTTACACCTCATTATAAACACTTCTATGAACTTTATATTTCACATGATTTTGAAAACAGTCATAGAAGAACTACAAAACATTTTCCATAATTTTTATAAGCTTTCTTTCAGAGTGAGAAGAGAGTGTTGGAGTTCTGATGCTAAGTATCCCTGCAAATGTTCATTTCATCTGAGGTACATCTATTTGTTTTAAATAATAATGTGCACAGAGTAAAGTTGAAACAGTATAAATTAATTGACAACCTTTATAACCCCTAAAGTTGTTAGTAATCATACATTCTAAGTTTTCAGACACCAAAGAGCATATCTCTCATGTTGCTTTCTTCCTAACACCTTAAATAATTAAACTGCTCTTCTTGTGTAACATGTGGAAGATTAAGAGTGGTCAGAGAAAAGACATTGCAACAGGTTTCCTAGATCGATGTTACACTAGCATCCATGGATCAACGGAATTGCAAAATTTACTTTAAAGTCTGCTAATATTTATTCACATGCAGTCATCAGAGTTCTGGTGAAATACTGCAGTGTTTAAAGTCTTATCAGCTTTAATGCCAATTGGTCTCTGTTATTTGCTGGCAGTATGATCTTGGTATACTAATGCTTCTAAACTTCAACATCCACCCTTATAAAGTTAGTCCCCATCTCCTTTATAAATACTACTAAAAAAATTCTCTTCATCTTCTGCGTCTGTCTGGGTTTTTGGAATCCCTTGTTTCTCTGACTTAACCAGACTGTAGCCTGCAGAAACTATTTGCTTTGCAAATGTGATAAATGTAAGCTGCCTTATCTTTCCATATTGCATGAAACCAGAAGAATTTTTTTTTTCAATTTGCCTCACTTTGCTTGTTTCTTTTTTTGTGTTGTGCTGTGTGCCAATGCAGTTTTCAATGTTCCTGGGGAATGGATGGTGAAAAGATGTGAAAATAGAGGAAAGAGATGAAAGCTGCAGTCAGGTGGAGCTTTCTCTCCTAATGGAAGAAAAGGAACTGCTCAACAACCATAACACTCGGGAGTTTTAATGTCAGTTTCACCCCCTCTGCCTAGCAACTTGTTTGCCCGGCTGACCTGGGCAGCTTTCCTTCTCAGAGCTCAATCAGCTTGTTTATGTCACTTGCTTTGTTCTTTCTGTGTTCTCCGAGCTTTAGCCCCAAATATATGATTCATCTCCAGCTTCAGCCACTTCTTACATCTCCTTTTCTGTTTCATAGTTACAAGAAATGGGTGGTCAGTTGAAGTTGAAGGAGTTGTGTTTGGAGAACTCTGTATAAGACCTTTTCATTATTGAGCTCTTTTCATTTCAAGTGAACATTCTCCTGCAAGCTAAACATTTTCAGTGCAGGGATTTTAAGTTCCTGAATTTTGCACTTTAACCCTGTACAGTCCATTAATCCATAACAGCAGTCTACACAACTGGAAATTTTCTGAAGGTGTTAACAATTTGAGTTCTTTTATAATTACCATATTACTATATATATAGCACTGTTTTACACATTTTGTGGTTAGACTTTTCTGTTGGATGATCAAGACAAAGTTAAAATGAAACCTGTATTATTTACAAATAATCTCTTGCTATTTATTAAATTCAGTTAAGTCTCTCAGGAATTGTCTTAGACCATGCATAGCACCTCTTAGTACTTTTGTCACTGTCAGACATCTGGATGAATCATAGTCATTGCTTGACCAATTTGCTTTCTATGAAAGCTTAGGAGATTTTTTTTCTCTCTTAGTAAATCTCTTTAGGTACACTGTGTATCAACAATCAGTTGCATCTGTGGTTCCACAATTTCTTTTGACCAAATTGAATTACAATAACTTTTTATAATTGTAGAAACTATAAATAGACTAGTCGGACTTTGTTGTAGGCCAATTAGCAGAGATTTCTTAAGAAAAATTTGGAGGAATCAAAATCTTGTATCTATAATCAGTATATAGTTTTGTGTTTTATTGTCTTAAGAATATTGGTAACTTTTGCGTCCCCTTCTTTCATGTAACTTTCAGTTGTTCTGTTATCTCCAAGCACTCTACCACCTATCTTTGATTTCTCCACCTTTGATTTCTGGTTTTGGTTACCATCTCCTGGGTACTCTAGGTCAGTTCCTTCAGTTGGCTTTCAGGGAGAGTTTTGGGGGATCTTCTATATAGAGTATCAAGTCCTCTGCAAATGGCACCAGTTTAACTTCTCCCTTTCTTATCTTTATTCCTTTTATTTCTTTCTCTTGTCTAATTGCTCTGGCTTAAGATTCTAGGACTTTGTTGAATAAGAGCAGAGACAGTGGACCTCCTTGTTTTGTTCCTGATTTTATCATGCAAGCTTTCATTTTTCATCCATTTAATATGATGATGGCTACTGGTTTATCATATATGACTTTAATCAGATAGAAGTAAATACCATTTTTCTGATTTTCCATAGGATTTTTATCAGAAATGAGTGTTGAACTTATCAAAAGCTTTTTCTGCATCTATAGTGATGATCATGTTTCTTGACCTTGGCTCTGTTAATATGATGTATTACATTTATTGATTTACTTATGTTGAGCCATCCCTGCATCCCTTGGATAAGTCTCACTTTATTATAGTATATAATCTTTTTGACAATTTGCTGTATTGTTTGCCAGTATTTTATTGAGGAGTTTTGCATCTATGTTCATTAGGGAGATTGGTCTATAATTCTCTTTCTTAGTTGGGTCCTTCTCCAGTTTTGGTATAAAGGTAATGTTTGCTTCCATGAATGAATTTGAGAGTATTACTTCCCTTTCAATTTCATTAAAGAGTTTGAGAAGAAGTGGCATTAGGTCTTCTCTAAATTTCTTGTAGAATTCAGCAGTGAATCCATCAGGGCTTGGACTTTTATTTGTTGATAAGTTTTCAATTTCATTGATTGGTATTGGTTTATTTAGGATATTTGTATCTTCTTGATTCAGTTTTGGTAATTCAAATGTACCTAGAAACCTGTCTGTTTCTTCTGCATTTTCCATCTTGTTAGAATACAAGTTTTCAAAGTAAATATAGATGATTTTCTGGATTTCTATAAGGTATGTTGTGATTTCACACTTTTCATTCCTAATTGTGTGGATTTAACTGTTTTCTTTCCTTTTTTTGATAAGGTTGGTGTTGTAGTCAGGTGTGATGAAGAGAAAAATTAGAATCAGAACACAGAATTTATAATATTATTTTATGATGGTCACACAGGGTTAAATATAAGAAAGTGCAGGAAATCTGTCCACAACACTAAAGACTCAGAATATTCAGACAAGGGCCTGGATCCTACAGCAATTCCTGCATGAGTTAGGATGAAAACCTACAGCCTATGATAGTGCCTCCCTCAAGTCCAACTGGAGGTCTAGAGCCCTCAAGAAGGACTCACGCCCATCTTTTTTATGGATCTGTGCTGGGAAGGCTCAAGGTCAGTAGTGGAAGGTAGAGAGTCTATGCCAGCAGGGTGAAGGAGCTGTGCTGGTAGGTCAAGGGTTCTACACAAGAGCCAAGAAGTCATGCTCAAAATAAGGACCAGGCCTGTCCTGAAAAGTACCACAGCCATCCTCAGCCACAATGAGGTCCCAAGCTCCTCCGATGATGAGGAGAGTCAAGTACTTGCCAGAAAGCCAACATGACAAGCTTCTCCTGGAGATTAAACAGCACACATCTTCCCCTCCAGAGCCAGGAAGCTCAATGTAAGCTCAATGCTCAATGTAAGGACCAGAGCTCCCCTAAAGTGAACCACAGCCACTCTCACCAGCAAGGTCCTGAGCTCCTCTGATGATAATGGCCAAGCTCACACTGGGAAAGCTAGCCATGACAGGCTCCTCCAGGGGAATCAATGGCTCAAAGAGCAACACTTAGAGAAACCCACATTTCTATTTATGCTGGCAACTTTCCTCAGGTGCCCAAGCTCAGCACCATGCTGATTTAATTCAGCTGGTGTTAAGTTGACCACCAGTTTTTAATCCATAACAGTTGGCTAAGGGTTTGTCAATTTTACTGAAATTTTCAAAGAACCAACTGTTTGATTCATTGATTCTTTGTGTTGTTTTTGTTTTTTGAGTCTCCATTGCATTAATTTCTGCTCTTATCTTTATAATTTTCTCCCTCATATGAGGTTTTTGGCTAGGCCCATTCTTTTTTTTCTACAAGTTTGAGGTTACCCTTTAAGTTGTCTACATGTGCTTGCTGTGTTTTCCTTATGTGGGTATCTACTGATATCAAGTTTCCCTAGAGGAATTAGAAGGTTTTGTTGTACTCAAAACAGACTTCTAACTCAGCTATGCACCTGAAACAAATGCATACAGCAGAACAGTAAGTGCTCACATCCCCATATATAAAAAATATAAATGTGCACTGCTTGTATACTATTCTGTGCTATGTTTATGGGTTTCAACAGAAAATTCTCAGACATACACAGACAACAAAACCAAAAGCTGAGTAGAAAAAGCAATAACCGTTACCAAACCTGAGCTATAGCTCAAATGCTGGAATTTCTGGACAAATGAACTTTGTAAATGCATGTGACACAAAGGGATAGACAATTTAGACATTTCCAGTTTTCATTAGTAAGAGCTACTCTAAACAAACTGACATTTTTTTCTTAGTCTGTGAATCTCATGTTGTTAATTTCTACTCTATCAAAAACTGATTCTTATGAATGTCTGAACCTGCAGATTTAGAGCAATACTAGAATACACGCTTGGTATACCCAAAGCCCTGGGTTCAAACCCAGCAGCAAAGGAACTAATATCAACTACAAAATGACTAGAGTTCATACTGTGAGATAACTGATATTACCTCTTCCAGTCCTACTGAAGTCCAGATCATAATACACCAGGAGCTCTAGTGAGAAAACTTGGTGCAACAACAATTATAATAAATTCTAGTTAGCAGAGTGAGGTATGAATGTGGAGTACTGGTCAGGAGTGCCCTATGCTTTTGCTAAAATGACACGACTTGTGTTATTTTCTTATCAGGTTGAGTTTTAATTCCAGTAAGCAAAGTCTACTTGGGAATGGTAGTAGCCAAACAAGAAGAAAATGACAATTTCCACTGCCAAATTATCAATTATTTTATTTTGGTAAAATCTCCAGGGTTACATGTATTGAATTTGAAGCAGATTATCATGATCTCTCTAAATGAGTATCAACAGTTTTATTCTGTGATAATACATAGTTTAAGTTCATGATACTATGATAATACAGCATCATGTATCACTATGTATTATCATAGTATCATGAACTTAAACTATGTATTATCATGTTACATAACTAGTTCTCCACTTGTAAACTTGACTATCAGGGAAAGAGTCTATGTTCTAAATGTTTTTCTCTCCATACTTGCCACATAGATGTCTGTCAGAAGATACTTCTCTTTCTCTACAATTTAAATCTTATTTTTTTCTTTTACAATGAAGACATTCTCTAACCAACTGAAATAATCTCTTCCATTCCATGACCTTATTATAGCTACTTTAATCTTAGCATAATATTCTAAATTCTTATCTGTAGAATTCATATTTAATATGGTTGGTATTTTGGAATTTGCTTCACCACTCAATCATTCATTCACTGTTTCAAATTTATAAGTAGAATAGCTCCTTTGTATTGGGCAACAAGCTAGGTTCTAGGAGTTAGATAGATGTGATAATTATTTTTTATCAACTTGACTAAATTAAGAGATACCCAGAGAAATAGAAATCACTTATTTCTTAGTGTGTCTGTGAAGATGTTTCCAGATGACAATAACATGAAAAATCTGGGGAAGACTGAGTGGGCAGATTCTCTTACTGTGAGCAGGCACCACCTAATGATCTGGGGTCCTGGGTAGAACAAAAAAGAGAGAGACAAATTTGCTCTTTTTTCTGGAGCTAGAATATATTACTTCTTCAGCCCTGGAACATGTATCAGTGGACTTCCAGGCTTCGCGCTCTTAAACTTCAAATGAGAAGCACACCATTTGGTGCTCTGGTCTCAGGACTTTGAGCATAGTTTCAGCAATGCACAGGCCTCCCAGCTTGCAGGCTGCCTGTGACCCCTCAGCCTTTGTAAGTATATGAATGAATTTCATTAATTAACTGACTCTTTTCTCTCTCTCTCTCTCTCTCTCTCTCTCTCTCTCTCTCTCTCTCTCTTCCTAGTCAGTAGTTACCTATTTATCTATCTGTCTATCTCCAATATGTAAAAATGAATTCAATCTCTATTTTCCTGGACCTTATGACTATTAAGAGAGCCTTTAGTTATCCAATAATGATAGATAAATGTAAAATTATGCCTTGACCAAGTTACTATTTCATAAGTGCTATGGTGCCATGAGTATAATATATTTTTAACAAGTGATGACATTAGAAAAGCTCAAGGAATGATGATAAAACACTGAAAAGAGGTTGAACAGAGGAAACAAGGGCCATTTCAGGAAGATTAAGGAGGATGGTAAAAGGTTCATTGCACTGCAATAGATGGTGGTGGCCAACAGGGTGCAAGTGGATACTCCAGTCAATATGTTCATCTTTCTTCACATGAGGAAGCCATTCCTCCTTCTCTGTTGTCTTCGACTGCAAACTTTTCTGTTTGCAACTTAAATCTCAAAAGTTCTTGTTTCTTCAGTTGATGTTTTAGGCTTCCATGTTAATTCTGCTTTCTCAAATTCTCTCTTTGGATTTTTCTCCCACAATTTGCAATTTAAGAATTTAAATTTAATGTCAGTGATGATTTGATATTTTCAGTCATTTTCTTATTTTAACCTTATTTAATGTACTTTTTAATTATATGCTTACCTTAATTTAATTCCTAAAAATTTTCTTTCCCATATTTATCTCTACACTGAATTTATGGTCTATTTTCCCTTAAGATTTATACTATTTAATAAATGTTACTAGGTTAATAATTAGTATTTTCATGGGACTCTGGGATTTTGCAGTCAGATAAAATGAGGTTTATGTTGCAATGCTTTTCTTTCTTTCACTAAATATATCACATTTCTAAGTTTATTCTTTAATTTATGTTGTCCAGTATTTAATTTTTAATATCGATCTCTATCTTTAAAGTAGTGCCAGTTTTACCTTTACTTCTTCTTATCCAGTACTGCCTGACAAATAGGTAACATTAAATAATTATTAAGTAAATATCGAAGATTTTTTTTGCTGGTAACATTTTTTTAAAACAGCAGCACAGTTTTTCTCTTTATTTTTATTGATGCCAGTCTTGCATAAGAAATGTTATGTGGTACTTGCTGACCTAGTGTGAGGAGTCCTTTCCCAAATCATTGCTTGAATGATGTATCTTTTCTCAGATCTACAGTGTAAAAATAGTTTAATATATATGACTTTCAGGAAATTCTGAGATTTAAGCAAGCACTCATGACTTTGCATCACTCAGACATATCTTCCTTTGACCTGTAGTTTGTCTTCAATCAAGGGTCAATATAATTATAAACAGAATTTTTATATGTTATATCCAGAATGCATCGTAGACACTTTAAATCAAAATTGCAGCAGTGAATCTATTGTTACTTATTTTTTTTTAATTTCACAGGCGATTCTAAGTAAACGAGGCATAAAAACTTTGCAAACAATGAAAATAAAGAAACACACAGCTATAGCGTTCATTGTACTGAGTCAATTCCATTTGAGAATCCAGCATTCAAATACTTGTTTTCATTCACTCTACTTCTAGCTCTCCCAACAGAAATTTGAAAGATACACTCTTAAGCCCGAACAAATGAATGAAGAAACAAACAAGTAAAAAGCCATGGAATGACAATAGCTGATATGTTATCTGCCTTCTACTTTACTTCTCCCAGAGAACAGACAGGTGCAATGAAAACACGTAGTAAAGAGTATTGCTTTCTGAAGTGAAAGTCAATGTGAACTAAACCATTTCCATGGCTATGATAGAAGCATTTTTAATATGGTTGCAAATGTTTTAATATTTCAAATACTTCAGTAGTATCTTATTAGAAGAAGATGCACCATGGTCAAGTCAAAGACAATTTCAGATTTTCAATTCATGAGGTCTGTGAAATGTATGATTTGCATAAATAATACGTGTCAAGATTGCATGACCTCTCCATCATGTTAGACTTCAGACTACAGAAACATTATCCACTCTTACTTGCCTAAAGCATCAGGATTTTGGCCTGGCTTAAGCTATGAATTTCTCTCTCTCTTTGTCACCTTTGTCTATTTTCTTTTCCTTTTCTATTTTTGTTACTGGGGATCGAACTCATGACCTCACAATTCCAAGCAGGAGTTTGTGCCACTGAGCTAAACCCTCATCCCTACCTTTGTCTATTTTCTATCAACTAATCTTGTTAAAAGATACAATTACTGATTAAATATCTTTTATTTTAATACACATCAACCAGGCCTCTCATTTCAAATTTACATGGATCTTGTATTCCAGCATTAGCTACAAGCATATGGCAGTGCCCTAACATGACTATTCCCATTCCTTTTTCTTTATTTTTCTTTCATAGTAACATAGTTTTTCTATCATTGTACATTGTGGGAACTCACAGTGAAATGAACAGGAATTGAGAAGCAGCAAATTACAAGATCAATATAGCTTTTCTTTTTTTGGAAACAGAAAGAGAAGAGTCTTTTTCTTCCCTTAAAAACGTGTTTTCTTGACTATTGTAGAAGGTTCAAAATATTCATTGTTATTTGACGATTCAAGGTTTGCTCCTTTTGAGAATTTTCCTCCACTTTCAAATGTCTTGAAATCTTTTCCATCATATTTTTTCTTCAGGAGATAAATAAATAGAATATATTCAGTAATCCCTAAAAGTTTTAAGGATACATTCAAACCCAAGTAGGAATTTCTATAAAAGAAAGAGAGAAAAAGTGACATGTCATTTCAAATTGTGTGTAATTATGCATTATATTTTTTTGCAATATACAAACATCACAGAGAAAAAATGAAATTTTATACAAAAACATGAAGACAATTCCAATTACTCCTTTCATTAACACAGAAGAAGTTTTGGGTAATTTCTAAAGGATAACACAAGCACAGATACTCAGTTCCAGTGAAGAAGGAAGATAGCTGAATCCAGGTCGCTGAAACAATTTTTCTTCTTAAACGAGGGAAAGGGAAATACTATGAGGCAGGCTTAAAGCTGACAAGACACTTAAACACAAGATTATAGAAAATGGGTCCTCTTCCTACACTGTTCGCTACACTGCCAAAGAATTATTTAGGGTTTGCCTGGGTTGGTGTTAAATCGCATGACATCCTAGATGCTAGACAGCAGAATCACACAGCTGCTCCTGTTCAGTCACACAAGCATTACAGTAAAAAGCTCATACTTTTCCATACTTTGTGTTGCTACCATTTTTTGAATATTGTATTTAGTGTTTTTACTCCCACCATATCTACCTAAAGCCCATCTATGTACACTGCACATATTTTTGTTTGTATGTTTTCTTAAAGAAAAGAGGTATAACATTCCTCTACTGATAAAGGAACATTTTTGTTCTGATTTCTTTCAGGAGTTTGTCTTTTGTTTTTATTTTCTACAGTTTGAAAATTATATAATTAACTGTAATTCTACTGGGTATATACCTGAGAGTCTATATTATAAAGCAGCCTTGATGTTGGCTAATTCTGCACTGTAGACTAACATAAGTATTCTGAGAACACTGACAGTAAACTAGCCAACGATATATTGTTTAGTACATAGGGTAAGTTACATGCAATGCTATATATATAGTTGCAGAGAAGGAATAACTGCAAGTAAAACTTTTACTTCTCTTATTCTTCATTGATTTAAGAGGTAAGACTATCAAAAGAATTGCAATAAGTATTTTATTATGTATAATCTACATATTGAAACAAATACTTATGAATGATTATAGGTAAGGGAAATGGACGACATCAATCAGATAAAGGACAGAAAAGAAGCATTAGAAGTATTTGGTTGTTCTCAATAAAAGATATAGCCTTATTTGAAAGGGAACTTAGGTTAGCTAAATGTGTATTGCAAACTGTGAAAGAAGCAATAAAAATTTGTTGAAGACTCATTACTTATAAGCTAATAAAAAGAGAAGGTGAAATTATATAATGGTCTCAGGTAAAGCCAGATGATAGAAAATGACTGGAAGATGTAAATAAGAACAATAAAGGTGTGTTATGCACCTGTACCAACTGCACACAAGTAGTGTAAGCATTATGTTTTCCAAACATTTACTATTAAAAAAAATTCCCATCCCATGAAACTCATACTGAAAGAGCAAATTCAAACTCAAATAAATGAATAAATTTAAAAAGTTAGAGCTTAAATCAATGAAGTTGAAAGCAAGACATAATACAGGAAATCAACAAAGAAAATGCCACTTCTTAGAACAGATCAATAAAATCCATAAGATTTCGACTAGGATAAATAGGAAAAAAGAAAGGACACAAATTACTAATACCAGAATTACAAGATAACACATCCTACAGAGTCCATGCAATTTGAAAAGATAATAAAGAAGTACTATGAGAAAATATGCTTGCAATCTTTTAATAACCCAGACAAAATAACCAATTCCTAGAAAGACACAATCTACTCAAACTCACAAAACAGAAATAGACAATCTAAATTAACATATGTAAAACAAAACAGAGTCAATAATAATGTTTTAAAGCATGAGACCCAGATGAACTCATAGGATATTTATATCAAATATGTAAAGGAGAAATTATCACTTTTCTACAATCTTACTATATCATTCTGCTAGGCCAACATCACCTTCATACTCAAATCAAATGAGGACATTAGAAGAAGAAAGAAAGCACACACTACTCTCTCTCATATACATGCAAAAAGTTTCAACAAGGTAGCAAATTGAATTAAGTGATCTATTTTAAAACATACATCATGACAAAATGTGACATATTCATATATGTGGAACTTGTTTACCATACAACAATCCATTACAACAGGGACCCACAATCCCAGTATCTGTTCCACTGCATATTGGGAACCAGATGAAACAGCAGGACATAGGTGCTAGGTGAGCAAGTGAAGTTTCACATGTATTTAGAATCAATTGCTACTGCACTTGAGCACCTGTCAGATCATCAATAAAGGTATTAGATGCTCATGTAAACACAAACCCTACCTGTAACTGCAAATGTGAGAGAGAAGGCATGTATTTTCTCCCTATGAGAGTCTAAAGCCTGATTAACTGAGGTGGAGCACAGGCTATGATGCTAGCTCTGGAGAAAGGCTGCAAACCTAAATTCACATTAAGAGAAATGTTTGATCACAAAGAGACTGTAACTAGTCAATGCTTTCAGGTTCATATCAAAACCATGTTGGTGAGGGGTAAACGACAACTATGTTGCATCAAGTTATGGCATTTATATTGTCAAGAGAGTTGATGTGCTTCAATTGTACAGATGCATCCGTGGAAAGCTTTAAATCAGAATCAAAAAATTTAGTCTATGCATATCCCACTCTTGTTCTACTTATTACTTCTATGTGCATATCATTTGTACAATGCATAACTGTCTCAGTCATAGTTTTGGCAAATATACAAGCTATTCTTAGCATAAATGAGTGAAAATCAAATATCACTGTAGAAACAACAATGGCAAAAGACTCAGTGGTGAAACAACAGAAGATCTTGAGAGTTATCAGACAAAGAAATTTGTTTTTAAAGGAAAAAGCCTAGAGTCCTGCTTATTCAATGCATGGTAACAGGTTATTAACATTCTCCAAGTTCACATTGCATGACAATGTTGTGGCTGATTATCCATGTAAGACCTGACACCTTCAACACTGCTTTTGCCTTTATTATTGGGTGTGTGTGTGTGTGTGTGTGTGTGTGTGTGTTAGAGATTTGCATTTAGGCTCTGTATTTTTTCTTTTTCTCCTTTTAATATTTTTCTTCTTTTTCCTTTTTCTTTGTTCTTTTCACTTCCTTCCTCCTTCTCCATCTCTTCTTTATCTTTTCTTCATTTTCTTGGGCTTTTTTTTCACCTTCTCCTCCCCTTCTTCTCTTTCTTCTTCCTCCTCCTCCTTCACTTCTTCCTTCACCTCCTCTTTCCCTTGCCTCTCCTTCTTTTATACTCTTTTAGTCTGTTGCACCTAACACTATTAACTTCCTTTTGCTCCTAAATGCAATCACCTATCTCCCATTTTTCTCTTCCTTCTGATCTTCCAATGATTAACATTTCAAATTTTACCTTTCTCATTCTCTGGTTCCCAATTCCATCTATTTTTACTAATGCCAGTATTAAGGCTCATTAATCTTTACTTAATTAACTAAGACAACATAATTCAAACATAAGAAATTTTTTGAAAAAATTAGCCAAGTTGTTCTTTCTCTGACCTGATTCAAGATCACTTATCTCAGTTTTCAAAAGAGTTTAACACAACTCAATGGAAAAAATAGAAACTTACTGGATTCTAATAGTGTAGACCATGAATACTGAAAATTTTTTTAAAAACATACATGAATTTATTTTAATTAAATCATTTTTTCATTTTATCTCTTTTTTCTTTGACATTTATTTTATTTTTGTATTTTAGAGACTTGATTTATTCTCTCTTTATATTTTTTCATTTTTTGTTTTCTTTTTCAATTTTTTCTTCCAACATTTTTACCAGTTCTTTGCTCATTTAATTTCTTCTTTTCTCATTCTAATGTCTCCTTTGACTCCTGCTCATTTCTTTTTTCTTTTTGTTCTAATTTTTCTTCATTTTCTTTTCTTCTTCTTCTTTTTATTCTTCTCTTTCTTCTTCATCTTCTTCATTTTCATCTTCATTCTTTTTGTCTGTCATTTACAAGTATCTAGTACTATTAATTTCTTCTTACTCTTAAACAGAATCATCTATTTCATTTTTCCCTCCTCCTTCTTATCTTCTGATGATTAACATTTCAAATTTTACCTTTCTCATTCTCTGGTTTCCAACTCTCGTTATCTTTCCTGATATAAATATTAAACCTAAAGAATTATTAGATAGTCAACTCTATGCTATTAGTGTTGAATACTGTTCTATTGTTAGTGGAGGTAAAATTATTCCAATTAGTAGATATTTATTATATGTTAATATTTGAACTGTCTCAGTATTTATCCTATATTTGTAGATCAGTTTTCAGGATTAAAGAAGGAACATTATTGGTCCTTAGTGCATGTCAGTATTCATTTTGTCTTTGACAGCATTATTTTTGCTTATTTTATTAATACAACCAAGGTGACAAAACCAGTGTTAATTACATTTTTCTGTGTTTTAGTATCTGGACTGCCTAGTAACATTAACAATGACCAAATCCCAGAGAAATGTCAATTTTTCCAAATACACTGTATGCTCCCTACACAAATAAAAGTTGGTTGCTTTCTGGAACAAAGGTAAGGGTCTACAGTTATGCATGCTCAGAGGAAACATCTGAAAAGCAGACATTAACTAAGGAGATCTCCACACTAGCAACAAAGACCTCTACGATAATGAACTTACAAGCTTCACCTCAAAAATCAAAGAAATAGAATCATGAGAACACAAGTCAACAAAATGCTTCTAAAAATTCCCAAATCACCCAAAGATGATGCACAGTGCATGGAAGAAAGCAAAAGGTTCCTATCCAAATTATTCAGAACAATAACAGAAAAGAAAGAAGTAAATGAATAAAGTGCTTGATGAACAATAAGTAGCCCTAACTAAACAGACAACAGACAACAAAACAATCACTGAGTTTACAGACGACACTAATAAAATGCTAGTAGAGCTAAGCAAAATGATACAAAACATGATTTCTCAGCTTAGAAAGGAAACAAAGAACATTAAAAAGTTACAAACAAATTCAAGAGATTAAAATTCTGTTGAATCTATGAGCAGCAGACGTGACCAGTGTGAAGACTGCACATGAGAACCAGGAGATATGGTGAGCACTGGACACCAGCTGGTGAGCAATACCTTGAAAACAATAACAGAACATGAAAAATGCATTCTCAAGATGCTAGGTGATGCTGAGAAGACTAAGATATGCATGAATTATTGAGAAATCACAAATGGCATAAAAACCCGTGTACTAAAATAGTAACAAAAAACTTTCTAAATATGGGAAATGAATTCATCATACAGATAATTGAGGCATATAGAACTCCAAAAGCCACAATCAGAAGAGAACTTCTCCATGGCACATCAGAGTCACAATCCAAGGAGTCCAATAAACAACAGAATTTTAAAAGCTGTTAGAGTAATATGTTGCTTATAATAGTGAAGACATTACAATTATAAGCGACTTCTCAACACAAACCTTAAAGACCAAAAGACCTTGGAGTGAAGGGTTACAAGCACAAAAAGAAAACACTTTACCCCTCAGCCTGATGTATCCTCTAAAGCCATCTTGCCAAAATGATGGTAAAATAAGGTGTCATATTATAAAGAGCACTAAAAGAAATCCATGACCACCTAGGCAGCATTATCCAAACCATTATCAAAGACATCCTAGGAAGAGACAGTTAAGCTAACAATGGCAAAGGTCCAACAGAATGAATATCTGCTGAGGTGAAGAAGAAAGAGAAGGAAGTGAACCAGCAACAGCAACAGGAAAGGAGTGCAGTGACAAGAGTAAGTCCATGACTTTTCAATAACAGTTCTCAGTGTGAATGAGCTCAGTTTTGCAAGCAAAAGATACAGATTGGCAGAGGAGATCAAGAAACAAAATACTGTGGCATAGTGTAAAGAAGAAACTCATTTAACTCAAAAAGAAATTCATACACTAAAAATCAAAGAATGAAAAACACTATTCCATGGAATTGGAACCTCAAAACAACCAGGAGAATGGATTCAATTTCCAGAAAAAAATTAGGCTTCAAGCTAAAACTGACCAAAAGTTGCAAAGAGAAGGTCACTACACTTGGTTAAGGGAAAAAATCAACAGGGAAACATGACAATTATAAAAATATATTCACTGAACAGTGGTGCATCCTACTTCATAAAGCAAGTACAAATGAATGCAAAAGATTGATAAATATAAACACAATCATATAAAGGAACCTCAATACTCCACTGTTACAAATAGGCAGATCAAATAGACAAATGTCACAAACAAATACCAGAGCTGATCAAACCTTGTGAATGGATGTCTACACTGTGTTCCAATCAACAACAGAATAAACATTCTTTTCAAAAGCACATGCACTTACTTATAGACCGCACACTAATCAATAAAAAATGCTTAGTAAAAGTAAAAAAATAAAAATTACACCACACTTATTTCCAGATCATACTAGAATAAAACTAGAATTCAATGCCAAAAGATACCACAGAAATTATGCAAATGCATTAAAATTAAACAATGCCATTTTAAATAACCAATACATCATAGAAGACATCAAGAAAGAAATAAGGCAGCTTCTAGAATTAAGTGATAATCCCTTTACAGCATACCAATGTTTTGGGACACACTGAAAGCGAGAGAGAAGTTTATACAATGAATGTCTACACAGCAAAACAGAGCAAGCTCAAACAAGCAAACTAATGATGCAGCTCAAGGTGCTAGGAACAAGAACAATCCAAATTAAAAGCTATTGCCACCAAGGAAATTGTAATGTTTAGAGCAGAAATCAATGAGAGATTAAAAACATAAATGAATCAAAGAACTGATTCTAGACATTTAGTTTGTTTCCTATATTTTACTACAACAAATATGCAATAACACACATGTATATAAATATATATGACATCATTTTACATAACTTTTTGAGACAGGGTCTCACAATGGAGCACAGGCTGACCTTGAACTCGCTTATATACCACAGGCTGACTTTGAACTCATGGTGGTCTTCCTGACTCGGTTTCCATATCACTGGGATTACAGGCATGTACCACCAGGTCATCACTTTACGTATTTTGAAGTACAGCTATCTGTAGCATAAATTCCTAAAAATACTGGCTTTGGTTCAAAGATACATATTATTATTAACATGATATATAATCATTTTTTCATTGCTGTCAATGTGGGTCAGTTTTAATTGCAATCTCTTATTATCAATGAACTTTGATAACTTATTAAATATTTCATAAATACTAGTATAAATGTTTTTCTTTTGCAAATGCTTAATGATTTACATTTTAATAGACTATTGTTTTAAAGCAGCTTAATGCTTTTATAAAAATCATATATCAAGTATATAGGATTCCTATGTAATCCCAATGTCATATGTGAGTCTATTGTTAAAATCCTCTATTGTTATGGTACATTTATTACAAATGATGACACAATATTAATAAGTCCACGTATTTCATTAGAGTTCACTACATTGTACAGATTTGCATGTTTTGATAAATCATGTATCAACCATATTAGTATTATTCAAAATAGGTCCCCTGAAGCCAAAATGCCATTTCATTTATTCATCCTTCCATAATCACCTAAAACTACTGATCATTTTACTATTGTATACTTTCACCTTCTCTGGAGAGTCATTCAGTTGGAATCATAAAGTGTACAGCCTGTATCTTCCTTATTTTTTTAATAGTTTTGTACTTTGTATCTATTGTTTCATAATACTCCATTGTATGCACTTACACCATTTTGGTTATTCATTTACCTGGTGAACAAAATCTTTGTTGCTGCCATTATTTTATTTTATAACCATGAATAAGAGTGCTATTAATATTCACATATGGGTTTTTGTGTGTGCAGAAGTTTTCAACTCATTGGATAAATACCTAGAATAATTCCTTCTTTTTTATATTTTGTGGAATAGAAGTAAAACAGAATTTCATAACAATAATAGGAGAATAACAAGATTTAGTACATTGCATATTGTCATCTTCAGAGTAGAGTACAAGGGTATTAAAAAATTCTCAAACTGATATTAGCATGAACCTTCCTTTTCAATGAAATAAAAGATACTAATAGTATAGCTAACTTGCATTATCCTTCCTTTTCCTTCCCTTGCTTTTTCCCTTTCCCCATCTTAGTTTTTTTCCCCCTTTTAAACAATGTCTTCCCAAATCACAATATGTATTGTACATTTAGGTATTATTTACTCTATCAGTGTCTCACACCAGGAAGAAAATATGATGTTTACATATGTGTCTGATTTATTTAACTTATGAGTATGTTCTCAAATTATACCCATTTATCTGTAAAACTCTCAAATTTATCCCTCTTAATGGCTAAGCAGTACTCTGTTGTACAAAAATACTACTTTTTTTTATCCATTCCTTGGTTGATGGGCATTTGGGCTATCTCTAGAATTTAGCTTTTACAAACTGTGCTGTTATAAACATGGGTGCACATATATTGCTGTGGTATGATGTTAAGTCTTCTAGGAAGATACCCAAAGGGGAATAGTTGGGTCAAATTGTACCTCTAATTTTAGTTTTTTGAGGAAATCTCCATACTGATTTCCACAGTGGTTGTACCACTCTGTACTCCAACCAACAGTGGATAAGGGTTCCTTTTTCCACACAACCTCTGCAGTATTTGATATTAGTTGATTACTTGATGATAGATATTCTTTCTAGAGTGAGGTGGAATCTCAGTGTTGTTGTAATTTACATCTCTCTAATGACCAAAGATGTTGAACATTTTTTCATATATTTACTTGTGATTTGTATTTCTTCATGTGAGAAATATACATTTATCTCAGATGGCCATTTTTGGATTGGGTCTTTGAATTTTGGGGTTCTGATTTTTTGCAATTCTTTACCTATTCTAGGTAGAAGTCTGACTGAAGGACAGATGGCTATATCTTTTTCCTTTTATGTGAGTGGTCTTCTCACTCTGTTAGTGACTTCTTTTGCTATGCAAAAGCAATTTTTAATAAGATGGGACCCAAAGATGGGACTCTTTGAGGCATTTCTGGTACAGTCTGGGTTTTTCTCATGATCTCTCTGCCTACACCTATGTCTTCGAGATGTGTACTTGCTTTCTCTTCCAGTAGATTTATTATTTCTGTTCTAATATTTAGATTTTTGGTCCATTTGGCTTTAGTTTAGTGCATGGTGGTAGACATGGGTCTAGTTTTATTCTTCGGCATGTAGAAAGCCAATTCCTTTCTTGATCATACAATAAGTTTATGTGCTGCTTTGCAAAAATCTACAGGTTTTTGGTCAACTTTATGTTGACAAGCAATGAACAAAAAATTTTGTTTCTCCACATGCTTGCCAGCATTGGGTAGTATTTTGTTTCTTCTTTTTTATTTTTCCTTTGCTTTTATTTGTTTGTCATAGACTCAAGATATTTTTTGTGTCTGTGTTGCAGCATGAAATTTATTTATCCAATTTATCATGTCTTTGAAATTTGCTTTGATACATAGTAATGAAATTATCATTTTTTCTACTATGATTTTTTAGAATCTGTGCCAGACTTAGAAACATATGGCTTTGTAGATAATAAACATTAATTCATCATGACCAATTCTAATATCTGAAGTTTATAATTAATCCAGGTATAAACTTACTATTAATTTTATTCATGATGAAATCTACCATAGCAATTGTTTTTTTCAGACTACCATCCACTTGTTTTCATATTGCTTGCAAAATATCCTTTCCTATGATTAGAACAGAATACAAGAAAAAAACGGAAATAAAGGTTTTGTAAATGGAGAAGGCATGAAGGATTAAGGAGAGTGTAGTGGAACAGGAAAAAAGAATTAAGAATTATGTACTGTAGTGCCAGGGATTTAGCCCAGCAGCATAAGTGCCTGCCTTGCAAGCATGCGGTCATGAGTTTGATCTCCAGTACCAAAAAATAAAAAATAAAATAAAAAGAATTATATAATCTATATCGGTAAAACAAAGTCTATGATGAATGTGATCATCATCTATGGCAAATATGTACTAGTAAAAATATTTTAAAAGCAGGTAAGTAAAAAAGTATAGAAGAATATAGAAATATTTCCTCACTGACATGACTAGGGTCTTATTGCCTATCTACGTTTTCCTAGACAAACCAGAAACAATGGAAGGAAAAAGAAAAAACACATATATGTGTGTGTATGACAGAAAAAGAGAGAGAGATGTATACACACTTTAGAAAAAGAAAAATATTATGATGATGCTTTTTCAACAGATGCTGTTACTGTCATACTGGGAACCCTACAGGTTGTTGTATATCACAGAAAACCCACTATACTGACAGCCTTTAGAGGAGAACATTGAAAATGCCTGCGCAGCAGTCTCACCGGCCAAGGTTACTCAGGCAGCTGTTTGTAATATTTATGAATCTCTGGAAGGGAATGGCCACCACTTTGAGCATCTCTTGTAATTTAGACACCAAAGGTAACTTGCATTAATCTCATGATATCTCAATAAATTCAGTGTTAAAATATTTATACAAGTTTTTCTTTTCCCAGAGTATGTATACATTTTTGCAGACTCTATACTTATATATTTATGTAAAGTATATTAACATAAAATATATTCATCTAAACATTTCTAGAAAATATTTCTATTAAATATATTCTACATAAATATAAATATATTTATGTTATTTATATATTCATATATTATATATTTTGATATGTATTTGTCACACAAAAGATATCTATACATATGTATATCTTTATCTATATCTGTAGAGAGAGAAAGGTTAGTCTGATATACATATATAGATAGATTTTGGCGTGAAGAAAATTTTTGGAAACATAAAACAACTGAGCTAACATATAAGCCATTTTTCTTTTTCCTGTGTGATTTTATACCATTAGTTTACTCTTAGTTTATTCAGATTTGAGAGGAAAGAATAAAATATTGATTCCTACAATCTCTATGAGTATTAAGGTAAAGTTGCTTATTCTCTGATAGAGAACTGATTAAAAACCAAGGGTTCATTTAAGTGATGACTTTAATTACTAATTTATTATTTTACTCAAAATGATATGCTTTTGGAATTAACATGGTCAAAGCAAAAAATCAATGAATGAAATATATACAAGACAACTTACCCTAATAATATGGAATCATACATCCTACAGGTCCCCCGTGTTCCGCAGCTGGTGGTGGACCACTTTAAACACGTTGTATCAATAACAGCCCCATAGTATATTGGAGCTAGAATTCCTCCTGCAACATGAGATGAGAAACCATCAGTTCATAGAAGATTTCAAATACAACTGGCTGGTATTCTACACTGATCCATTTTAGAGTATGGAAAGCCAAAAAAGCTTACAAGACTCGTTGTTTTGACCTAAAAGTCAAGAATATAGGGACCCTCAAAGGATCAAATGTTGGGAAAAATTCTGGTTCCCTTCAAGAACTTCACATTGGGTTACAAACAAGACTTAGCCATCTTCCCTACATGAACACACATGCAGACATCTTCCTCAAAGAATTTTGGAATGAATTAAGTTCATGAACTGAAGTATCAGAGTGTGATGTCACATATGTGTTTTATCTACATTAAACATCTAAGCACGTATAAGCAGCAGGGACCACTGTATCTCTGAAAGCTATTTTCCTCCAGGAATATCAATCAGTTGAAGTCTGATCAATTAAAATGATGACAGTAAAACATGGAAGATATATTGGCTCATGTATACTCTTTCACAGGAAAAAAAGACCTGAAATAGTGAGAGTAGAATAATAACTTTATGCATACTAGAGAAAGCACACAGCACAACTGCTCCAAACACAGGAGTTGGTTCAACTCTACCTTAAGAAAATGAAAACTGTAAGGCTGACACTGGTACTTCCTCCTCAGGGCCTGGAAGGCAGATTCACAGTCCCTGGCTTCTGTTACTCTGACCTTGTTTGTGCATTAAACATGCCACTTTCCCTTTCTGGGTGTCATTAGAGCCCATAATCCAGTATTTTCTTTGCAATAATTGTATGTATGTTAAATAATTCCTGAAATAGCCTAGGCTCCAAACTAGGACTCGTGCTGCTAAATTTTCTTTCTGTTTGTGTTCTGGTCACAAAGATGCATATATTTTCAATGACTTCTCTGTAGGTCAGTTCTGAATTTGACTACATAATTTTGCAGAAGACAAGGCATTTCAGAATGCATAATTTATTTATACCAAAGTGTTTACATTTCACTGCTATTTTAATAAACTGTGAAACTGACTTGGTTCTAAGCATCACAGTAATTTCATAAAAAGTTTACTGAATATACTAATAGAAATCTGTCCTTCAGATTGTAAAAGGGTAGTATTCATGATTTCACTTTGTTTTTTCTATTTTGAGAATAATTTTTAGAATATTTTGTCAGGTAAGAATGATGCTGGTTCATGTATAATACTTACATTAATTGTATTTTATTTTAATCTGGCTCAATTATTAAAATTAAGAAATCTTTGAAAAATAAGAGACTGGTAACTGAAGAAAAAGTATCTGTGGAAAGTGGTATTGAGTAAAATGGATAAGAACTTTACAGATTTTGGAAAACCACAGCTACCCTTTTAAAGATGAATACTACAAACCAAAAAAAAAAAAAAAAAAGTTTCCAAGTCAGTGGTACTGATGTGAAAAAGTTTAATGAGTTAAATATTATCGATTTATAATAACCTAATCTCAACCATTATTGAAATTTTTAATCTTTAACTTATTTTCGAAGTAGTTTTCAATTTAATAAACTATATAACCTGTCAAAATCCATACCTGTACTTTACTCTAGACAACTGTGAATTGCAAGTTTAACCCTTAGCACGTATTTTGTCATAGAAGCATTTGGGTTTCAATGAACCATGCATAGTAAACACCGACCACAAGTACAGTGGCAAAATACAGTTGTGAAATGACAACGGCAAAATTCTTTTTTAAAAAGTCTGGGTCTGGAACAGTAGTACACAGCACAACAATTTCCTAGCATATATGAGTTCCTGGCTACAGTCTTATGCTTCTGTGTTTGGCTTCCAAAGGTTACAGGGATTGGCCTCTCCTCCTTCCTTGCCTTCTGCCTTCAGTGATTGCCTCCGCCCCATGATGAATGCCCAGTCCTCAAATGAAGGATGAGTGTGTAATGTTTCTAAATCTTACAAAGGAGAATCAACAGGAGTTAGGTCAGAAGTGTTGAAAATAACATTATGCATCTGAGAAGGAAAATGACAAATGGTAAATAAGGACAGAGGATGAATTCCTAAATCTCTGACAAATGACCTTATTTAAATATTGAGAAAGAGGCCTTTCACCTCTAGAGATAATGGTCCCAATCACTGTGAA
Source organism: Dolichotis patagonum (assembly GCA_004027295.1). Classification (NCBI taxonomy): domain Eukaryota; kingdom Metazoa; phylum Chordata; class Mammalia; order Rodentia; family Caviidae; genus Dolichotis; species Dolichotis patagonum. The sequence continues at coordinate 34,608 of PVJX010006195.1, forward strand.
TAAATTTAACAATGTCCTGAGCGCTTCTTAACTTGCCATGCTCTTCATCCCAGATGCCTAATTCCAAAGCCTGGGTTGTCATTCTCTTTTTTATTTTGATCTTTTGGTAAAGGAGCCACCCATTCTCACAACACTTAGGAGTAAGAAGCCCCACAACTCAGCTCAGGTTTTTACTGTTTTGCGTAATCTCGGTTCAAATTCTCAGGATTCCCAAGCAGGTTCAGGTATCACCTACCTGGTGTCTCCCTTTCGAAGAAGCCCCTCCACTCTGCCTAGCTGGAAGAAATATCCCTAAGTAGAAAATCCATAGGGAAGGCCTTATCTTTCTGTTATAGCATGGAGTACAATTACGATAATGCTCTGGTCTTAATTGATTGATTTTAGAATTACCAATCAAATTCTCTTTAAGGTCACACAGTTTTCCTCTCTCCTACCTATTATTTTACCACGAATATAGAAATGATTCTCATTTACACTTCTCTTAAACTTTCATATCATCATAAATTAATAACACTCAGTTTTTGTGTTTTCACATGAGTATTTATCCCCTGAATTTAACACACTTATACCTAGTCCTCGTATAGTCAGTGAATGCAAGCCCAAAGCCAGTGACTTCAAATCAGGTTGAACATTTCTGAAATAAGACAAAAGCAAAGAAACATTAAATTTCTTTAAAACAGCACACTGAATTAAATATTAAGATGTTCCTGTGTCATTCTTCTTCATAATTGACTGAAACCCCTCAAGAGAGTGGCCCACATTATATAGTTACTATTTTCATTGTTCAAAGGCACACACTTCAGTAATATTCTTATGTTGTTTCATGTTTTACGATTGCAAGACAGTTTCACAAGGATTTTCCAATTTTCTTCTAATGAAAAACCCATGAGGAAATGAATGTAACAGGCTTGAAACATAACGCCAATTCATTTTATCTACAAATTCTATTTGTTGACCCTTTTTAAAAAGAAAAAAGAAAACCACAAAGACTCAAATCATTTTCCACAATCCTTACTTTCACTGGTAAATCTGACTGTTGTTTACCTCCAGCTGCCTGATTCCTGGAGGGCTCCTCCCAGCTCCCTGAGCCTCCAAAACAGTATCCCTGTGTCTGTCTTATCACTCAGTCTGCCCAGGTGGGAACTGGCCTGCATGCGCGAGCGCGCACACACAGGAAACTAAATCAAGCTTTACCACTTTTGGGCACAGCTGCATCCTAACTACATAGATGTGTGCCTGACCCTGAAATGAATAGTTATTGCGTGAATAAATGTTCCTATTGCTGCATAGCCCAGTTTTAGCGGTAGTCATACGATGAACGCACTGAAAAGTAATCGATAAACTCAAGTGAATAGTTTTATTCTATCCTCAGTTTCAAAAAAGTGCCCTTGTCAATCAAATGTTGAGAAGAGTTTAGTACATATTTTTCACAAGCAGTAATACTGATTTAACTATTTCTAAACAAAATAATAGATAACTATCATTGGTGATAAAGCAGTATCTTCTAAAACTCTTGTAAATTTAATGTAACAATTATTGAGATTCAAATGAATATGACTGAGGTGACTTTCTATAATTTAATGAAACTTTCTGTAAGTAATTTGGCAATAAGAAAAGCTTCTCTTTTTGAGGAAGCATTTTGATGGGAAGATAGCTCTATCTGTGAAATAATATAAGTAATTTGGGAAGACAAGGAGTCAGAGTAGAATTTAAGTTGTTGCAGTCTCAGATTACAGGCCGATGTTCATTTTAACATGTAAGAGTTCTCAAGTTTTTATCTTCTTATTTGCAGATTGTAACATTATAACCACCTATGCAGATTTTAAAAATTCAATTAGTTGTTGAGCAAGTCACCATAGTTATACATATATACAATTCCAGATCTACACCCAAGTCTTTGCATGTTTTCAGTGGAGTTGTTTATTTCACACTCCCCTTGTATGTTCCAAGTTCCCTGTTCTTCTTATCATTCTTCAAACACTGGAGCACCTTCCTGTGTGAGGATATGGGCATCGGGACCCTCTCTCCAAACAGCCCCTCATGTGGCTAGTTGGTTTTTAACCTTTAGGTCAAATGTTACATCTTTTGACAAATACTTTTTGAGTCTTCTCTCCCATAGTGCCACACACTTCAGATGAAGAAGTACAAACAGAAAATAGATATATGGAGAAAATGTTCAACTGATCAATCCTGAGATGCAAATTAAAGCAACGCTGAGATTCCATCTCACCTCAAAAAGAATGGCTATTATCAAGAAACCAACCAGTAACAGATGCTAGCTGGGCTGTGGGCAGAAAGAAACCTTTCTGTATTGTTGGTGGGAGTGTAGACTAGTGGAATCACTGTGGAAATCAGTATCAGAATTCTTCAGAAAATTAGTTGGAGGTTCCATTCGACCTAGTTATTCCCCTTCCTGATATCTTCCCAAAAGAATAAAAAATATCATCCTACAGGCATATATGCACACCCATGTTTACAGCAGCACAGTTTGTAATGGCTGAATCTTGAAAAACAACCCAATGGCCCATCAACTGGTAAAAAGGATGTGAGTTTTTTCATACAATAAAATACTACTCAGCCATAAAGCAGGATAAATTAGAGACTTAGCTAAATGGATAGACCTTGAGATTATACGCTTGAGTGAAATAAATTGGATGCACACGTGTAAATATCTCTCTAGTGCAAGCAACTGACAGTGTAAATAATCAAATTTTATAATAGGTATTGTGAAATAAGAAGTAGTTTTAAAAGAAAAGGGAACTAGGGAAGGCTGAGCAGGAAAGGAAGGAAGGAAAAAGAAAAGCAAATGATAAAAGAAGGATAAAATGGAAACAATCTTTGTAAATAAAGAGGCATATAGGTGTTCAAGGGAGAGGAGGGGAACCAAGGAAAGAAGAGAAATCAGGATATATCATGTACAAGCACAGATTCCCTATGATGGATGTGATATTTTTGTACATCTAAATTGCACCCATAAACTTAATTTTAAACAATTTGTTTCCTAGCTTATTTCATTTAATAACAATAATTTTCCTGATTAATATCAAGAACAATGTATGTATGTATTTTCAAGCTTTTCGATCTCCTGCCAGTATTTGCTGTTCTATTCAGTCTAACATGAGTGGTAACAGACACCTTATTTGTTCTACATACTTTGAAGTATTCTTCATCAAGGATGGTGTCTTTTTAAAAATATTTTACTAATGAGGAAGGAAAATAATGAATTTGCTTCATGTATATTTTTTCTTTTTTCTATACCAATATTACGAGAGAGCAGGTCAAAAGCCATTCTCTGTGTGGATGGAAAGTCCTGGATTTTCCTGGATTACTGGGTTTCTGGATTCCTGGATTACTGACTGAAATTTAAATTAGGTTCAGTGGATAAACATTTTCTTTCAATGAAATCAATATTTTATCCCCCCTGACAGGCTCATCAGGATGGAAAGTAACTCAAAGTAACAAGTTCTTCAGAAGTCATAGAGATGCTCTGATGACAGGGAGGGGCAATTATCATTTTGTATTTTAAGATGCTGGGAAATAGGACAGTGTACCAAATCTAGATTCCATAACTGAAGAATAAGAAACATAATGTTATCAATTTTGGATTCCAAGTATCATGACACGACTAGGATGTGCCAAAACATGGATTTGGGTCCCAAATATTTTATATATCATTACAATTTGTACACCATTAAATATACTTATAGTCCAATATAAAATGAAAATGGGTTAAAAACTCACACCCACCTCACAAGGAGCAAGACATGTGAAGCACTTCCAAGTGTCGCAAAAAAAGAAAACAAAACTTTAGCACCTATGTAAATGAAATATTTTTTTTTGCAACCATCATCTCTTGGGCATTCACCCAAACGGGCTGAAAAATCTTTGCTGGGCAAACCCGATACTTCAATACAGCTACAGTTATAATACACCTAAAAAACAAGTTTTGAAATGTTACACAATAAATTTGTAAACCCTCATAGAACTGCAAATATATTTCATTATATTTAACATCATCTATTTAAGCTAAAATATTTACAGCTCTTTTTTAAAAAATTCTAAAAATACCTTGCTTAATAGCTGACAGGCAAAATAGTTTCCTCAATTCCACTTCAGACAAGACAATGTAATTCACTAAAAACATTAAATTCAAAAAAACAAATAAACAAAAAGGGTTCAGGGAATATAGATCAGTGGCACAGCACCTGCCTGGGAAGCACAAGGTCATGAGTTCAATTCCTAGTACAAAACACAACAAAAACATTAAATTTGTTTCTAATTCTAAATTAAGAAAGAGTCAAATAAATTGGTGTTTAGAACCAGATAGAATTTTTTCAACCTTATAAATTCTTTTCAATACTTCTCTTCCACCCACTTTTCCTTTCTATAATACAATTACACACTATTTAATAATGTCTACTAAATGTTAGAGAAATGCTCTGGGGAGGGATTACCCAAGGAAGGCATGAACATAGTAATTTGAAAGGGGCCAAAATCTTCAAGTAGAACTGCCCGTCAAAACGGGATGCTGCCTAGAGAAAGCTAAGCCTGGCAAGGGTGCTGTGATTCTATTCTGGCAAGCAATGTAACATCCAAGAACACATTTACAAGTAACAAATTAGATGATGTTATTGTTAGACAAATTCAACATGAGAGAATTACCAGGCTGAGAAAGAACAAAAAGGGAAAATTTAAGAATAACTGATTTTAGACATTTAATCAAGAAAGTAGTTTATATAAACAGGTACCATTAATAAAGTCTATGTCAATTCTAGGTTAAACTAGTGTTTTAGCAAAGTTGGCCTTGAACCTGTTAATGCTAAAGTCCAGTCACTGAAGGGAAAAATGAGGAAGAATCCATGCTTATATGGTTTCACAGAGCTTTACTTTCTTCCCTTTATCTCCAACTCAGAATACTGTGGAGGAATCCTTTAATGAACAGGCATACTGACCAATAAAACTATATTTCAGTACAAAGAACATTATATGAGATCAGGAAGTCTATTAGCAAGGGTTTTTTAGAAGGACCGGGTAGTAAGCCCAAAATATTCAGAAGATGTTACGCCTGTGGTAGACAGAACTTGAGAATTCTAACAGTATGTGTACTCCAGGACAAAGAGACAAGCTGAATTAAACGGCGCTTTCAGTGAAAGCACAAAATCTACAAATGTGAGTGGTGAGTTTTTAAGAATACTCTTCAGGCCATATTTGTGCAAGTTTATTAAAGCCTGGCCCACTTTCAGAGAATCTAGAATGCTTTATTCTTCAACGTTGACCATTCCTTTCCAAAATACAATCTTTAGATTTGTACACAAGGGAATGATGTAAAATGTTTGAGAGTCAACCATGACAGGGTGTGGAAGAGAATGATGCTCATACCTAGCCATATTTCTTCTATAGGTACTAGGATAGGGCCCAGGAAATAATTAACCAACCTTGGGAGATGTTGAGTAGACTAATGGTATGGGGAACACCACACAGAGAGAACCCACAGTTCACATGGAAAGAAATGTTTTAAGTGAAGAAGAACATGGCATTTTATGAAGTATGCTGGCAGTGTATGAGGAGGATACTAAATTACCCTACCTAGAAGTGCCAGCTTTGAGGAAGCCAGGATCAGAAGACAAGACTTGGTCAATTAAGTAAGCAGGAAGACTCAATTGTTTTTTTAATGTCAAAAGGATGGTGATCCCAGAGATAAGATATCAGATCCATATTCACAATTATACATAGGTTGTTTCACAAACACCTTCGTATAAACTGCCCTAATGAATCAGGAAGTGCTGATCATCAACTGACTCAGGACTCTCCCCTGACGTCTGAAGAGAAAGATAATTCCAACTCAGTGGAAATCATATGCTTCAGTGAAATGAAATGCTCCAGGGAGCATTAAATATATTCATATTTCAAAAGGTCATATTCAAAAGCAATGTTTTTAAATGAAACTTTGGGAACACAAACATCATAATGACAGAAAATACTGGAATCATTTTCTCATATCATTTTACTAGGGACATAAATTATTGGAAGATTTGATAGGTGATTGATTGTTGACCTATGATCTTGCTTATGTATAGGAGTGAAGGTAACACTAATACTTACAGTAGACTTCTCATTGCCACTTCTAGATTTGCATCCTGCCAGACAAGGTGATAGGTAAGTTATTCCATTGCTCCCACAGACTGGTTCCCATTGATTTCCATCACATTTGCAATCTGAGTTGCAGTGAGACAGTGGTACACTTGCATTAGAAGTCACTTGATTAAGTCTGAAAGTATACGACAAAAGCATATAAAAATGGAGAAGAGGAAGAGGAATAGTTGAGAAAGAAGAGATTATTCAAAGAGAGAGTAAAATTTCTCTAGGATGCAAGTAATAAAGGCATATATGAAGGCTGGGCAGTGTGATTGTTAAATTACTCCACATCTGGAATTCAAAGTCCTGCTATTCCATGTTATGAAATAAGAAAAAGAAGCTAAATCAGGATTAGTTGGGCACTCCTCCAAGAACACGATGATGTTTAACAAAGGAAATATGCAAAGATTGAAAAACTAGAATTGACACCTTAGAGAGTTTAGAATGGGAAATCTCAGAACTTAATATTAAGTAGTACCAATATACATGGTTACTAAACTGTGACCCAAGGATCTTTGTTTAAATATTACCTTTTCAAGCCTTAAGTCATTAGCTGCATTCAGTAGATGTCTTTTGGTATGGTAATCTGGCTTTTGATCTCAAGAAGACTCAAGTACTAGGACTACTTCATACTATTTAAGAGTACTGGATAATCAAAGGTTCTCTAAGTCTAATATGAATTTTATTTAGAATATTTAGAAATTATATTTACCACAAAAATTGTTTCAAAAAATAGTATTGCTTTCAGAAAACAAGAATTGAGTACTATGTCCAAATAATTCTCACATAAAGATAATTGTTAAGCATGACTATGGACTGTACATAAATCTTATTCAATCGCTACTAGAGAATGTCATTTATATTATAATCACGATCCACCCAAGATTAGGAGTTAATACTAAGAGTTTTGAGGTCAATGTAGAAGAGTAAGGATTTTGGAGTCAAAAACTCCAAGTTTGAATGAGACTCACTCAGGTTACATGAAGACGTTATTAGGTACATAATCTGTGTGCCTTTGCAAGCCTTAGACTCCACATCTATAAAATGGGGATAAAAGTACGCTTCATCCAATTCAAGCACCTCCACAAATGACAGTTATTGCTACAAGTGTCTCCACAGTATAAATGAAAACCAATGTTTTGGGTTCCAAGAAATGTAAATTTTGTGAATTTTTATATAGAAATTATCTCAACTAAAAGAAAGTTTAGTTAAAGTTGTCTTCTGCCCTAATTTCCCAGTCTTTTCATTGGATAGTCACCACATTGCAGAATGGATACTGTTTTATATACAAACCCGTCATAGCTCAGAGTTAAGCCAGCAACTGACTTGCTTTCACACATCAGAAGGAAAAGTAGTAAGTTAAATACGGTGCTAATGGATGCACTAAGTAATGCAAATTTGGCAATTCCAACTGTGGACAATTTCAGTTTTTTAATGAGATATCCTCCTAGAAACATTCCAACTATCATAGTAGGTACATTTATGGTTCCTAGAAATAAAAGACAGAAAAATTATTGTAAAGTAAGGATAGCTTTTCTGATACACCTTTACATATAAAGATAGTAGATACCAACACAATTCATCCACTCATATTTCTTCTTAAGCAGAAGTGTGGCATGTCTAAAAGGAGAAGATAAACAGTGTGGAAGAGACAATAATAAGTGCCTCCTGCCAAAAATTAGGATTTGGTTTCTATCATTGCAAAGGCAATGAACAGATATTTGTGTCTCAACAGATGAATTCTAGGAGGTACTTTTTGGTCCTGGAAAACAATAGCAAAAATACAAAAAACTTTCTCCTTATACTGTTCCTATAATCTAAAATCCTTTACATTTTCAAAATGAACAGTCCCAGCATTAAAAAACTCACTCCAATTTTCCCAGTGCTTTAGAATTGAATATTTGAATTACTGTCTACTCCATGCTCATTAATACAAATGAACAAATATTTAAAATGCTTGATTCCTCTTACAACTTTTCATTAAATTCAGCTACTCATTATACCTCACTTATCAAGGAAATAGGTCAGAAATATGTCTTACCTAAAAGAAAGTTAGCCTGCGATGCAGTCTGACCATACTGTTGCTCTACGTACTTAAAGATGTAAGTCAACCCACCAATGAAACTGCTGACCATTGTCAATGTCAAAATTACGTACATAACATATATGTGGTTCGTAAGAAGGCATGTCACGGACTTTAAAAAACCTTGAAATGATACAAATAAAGACACTATTATTATAAAGCAATTCAAATATTTGTTAATATAATAATCATTAATGTTACACAAGATATAAAATTACATTAGCATATAACACTAAATTAGAACACCCTGAAATCCTACCACCAAGTTTTTATCATATATTCTTGCCTATTTTGAACACACATATATATATATTCAGTTAATTTTATCCAAAAATTAAATTCTATATATGCAATATCTTATATTGTGCTTTGTGCTTATATTATGTGGTTAACTTTGGCATTCTACCATAAACTGCATTCATTTAGTATTCATTCATTCAGCAAAGGTTAGTTGCTCAGTTGAGTACCAGCAAGATGCTAAGTGTCTGAGGAACAAGACAGTCCATTGTGTGGTGAGACATACAACGATCAGCACATAATTGTTATATTAGTAATTGCCAAATAGAAATTTAAGTTATAAACATAATTCAAAAGTCACAGAAGTTAGAAAACCGAGGCTCAAAACTTATAAAGTCTGATTTGATATAAGGTTTCTGATGTCTTGTAAAGCGGCAGACAGCGTCTCTGTTCCAATAAACCTGATAGTATCATAAATCACCTGTCTTAAAATATAGGAAGATGAGCCAGGGCATATTGACATTTTGTCTCCAATGATATTATGACAGGAAAATGCTAAAGAAGTTTACAACCACAAACAGGTGTGTAACATAATCATAAGTTCCATCCATGGCAAAAATTGTCTGCTAAGTCAGTGGTTACCAGTTCAACCAGCTGTACCAGGTATTAACGATGGAAAGAACCAGATAGACAGTCAGAAGATAGCATCAAAATTGAGCAAGAACAAGTTAGATGTCATTTTTGGGAGATGGATGAGATAGGCATTGGGATCTTGCTTTTTAATATCTTTAAAGATTTCATTAGATATGGTGAAAACCAACATTTTCACTTGGTATCAACTAAGAAACAGTTTCATTTGTATAAATAAAAAAGCATTAGACCAAAGGCGAAAAAAGAATTTAAAAAAAAAAGTAGAGATATTTATAGCAGGAAACACTTAAAATGATTAGGCTAAAATATTAAGTTTCTCTCCATAAGATCCCCCAGTTTCTCCTCATAAGATTCTTCATTCATCACTGATTTATGAAGCGCTCTAAATGAGTCATGACATTTCATTAACAGAAGTAAAAAACAGACATTCATCACACTGTTGAAATTTGAGATGGATGAGTACTTCTACATAATCGTAATTTGTGATGTATCTTTAATACATGGTCTTAAGCAATTTCTTGATTTTGGACAGTTCTCATTGCTTGACATTGCTTTCCTAATGAACTGAAGTCTTCTTTTACTACTTTCTAATCACTCGTTCTTAGTTTTCTTTGGGAGCATATGGAATACATTAAATATACTTCCTTCTGACTCTGTGTAGTCATACAACTAATATCCTCTTAGCTTTTTAGGTCACTATCCTGCAAAAATGTTGATAATATACCTAATATCTATAATTGTCTTATTTTTGCACTTTCAGTTTCCTCTCTATTATTTTTCATACAGCCCCCAACCTAGTTCTTAAAGGTTTAAGTAATCCATTAGTGTGTATGGATTTGATGTGGTACAGTAGAAACATCGCATATATAAAAATAAAAACTTCGTGATATGCTATTATTTATGTGTATGTTAAGTTTCAAAAATAGCTAACTCAATCATGTGCTGGTAAATATCCAACAAATGATGCTTGGTGAAACAAATCTTGCTTTGTAGTATTTCTCAGTTTCCACAGTAGTAAGTGGTGACAAATTTTCCTGCCACGGCCAGTTTCAAGCTACTAATGTAGTTGAACACTTAACAATTCTCTTTTGTGAGACAATACAAACTGTCTGTAACACCATTATTCCAGGGTTAAATCATGGGCAGAAGACTAAAGCTGTAGAAGGGCAACTGAAAAACTGATGGGGGGCAAATTGTGGCAGTTAATCGAGGCTGTTTTATCCCATGAAATGTCAATTTGAAAGGTTGCCCAGGTTTTAGGCCGCACATGTTTTGGTGTTTAGCATTTCACCCATTTTCCCCAATCACAGAACTGCTGCTAACACTTCATTATTTTAACTATTTTTCTCTAGCTGTTGAGGATCGTTGCTTTTCAGTGTTTCTCCTCTGGAGCATAGGTCTTATATTTGAAAGAGGAGGCACTAGCAAAGAGTGAAGCCTCCTGATTCACATTAATGACTGAAGTATGTTAACTACTACTGTGCTTTTACTTTAGTTTTGAAATTCGTGGAAAGCAATATTTTTTCAAGCAAATGAGCAAGAAAAAATAATTTTACCCAATTACCAGAGTTTGACAAAACTCTCATGACTTCTTCTTGCTTCATGTCTATCCCTAAGAGTAGTTAAGTTTAACCTAACCTCACAGTCATTAAGAAAATTTATTGCAATTGTCACTATATATTTACTGTTCGGCATCACACAAATTCTTGGAAAGAATAATAAATTCGTGGAAAGCTGAGGCAATTTTAGGTCACTAGGGCATAACAGGGTGCCTGGTTTCATCTGTTCAATAAGTGAAATAATGAAACATTGCAATTCATTTAACTTTCACTAACAGTCTACATTATATAATTTTGAAAGCAGTATGTATTCTAGTTTTTATGGAATAGGTGTTTTAGTCTTTGGTTGTTTTCTCTAGGTAAAAATCTGCAGACCTATTTCTATTGAGTTTGTTGGATGCTCAGAAAATACATGCTAATTTTAATAGGAATTTTATAAAAATAATTAGCTAACTTTATCAGGCAGAAAGTCAGATTATTTGGAGGAGTTATTATTTTGGAATACTCACTCTTCCCTGTCAACAGTATCAATATTTCCAGGTAAACTATAAATGCACAATACTTACCAGTGACAGTAACATCTTGACCATGATTGGTCAAATTAGCTGTTTCATTTTTTTCTTCATCTGTTTTGAGTTCCTGCAAAGATGCTGAAACTTTCCTTCTTGGTTTCTGGGGTTCATTTGGATTTCGAGGTAAGAAAAAGAACGGTATGGAAGAAATAATGGAGAGCAGTCCGGACATAAGGAAACCAAGCCACCAAGCACCAACCCAACGGGAGTCCTGGGGAGTGATTCTGATGCTGCCTAGAATAAATAATTAAAAGAAGACAGTCAAAAATCATTCTTAAATAAAGTAAGTGATGGGAAATTGTGATAATGATTGTTTTTCTCTCTAGGAGAACAAAATAAACTACACTGCCTAAATTGTAAGGTGTTATTTTCTTCTTTTCGTATTTTATCTTCTAAATTTTTTATCTTCTAAATTTTTTTTTTTGTTACTGGGGATCAAACTCATGACCTTGCATTTGCCAGGCAGGTGCTTATGCTGCTGAGATAAAAACCCCAGTCCACATGAAAGTGACTTTAAAACCATGGAAAATATAAGAATTTTCATCATCATCTGAAAATACCTATCTGTGTCATCTCCTGAGGTCCAGGAAGTACAGTAATGAAACTTAAAGCAGTTTGTAGAAAATTCTCAGAGTCACTAGGACTTCTTCCTACCCCGGATTCCTGCATTTACAACACTGTTGTCACCACAAAGTTTGAAACTGGTGAAAACTATGCACAAAGAAAATATGAGTTTGAAAGCAACTTAGAAAAGTTAGACTCTAAATATGAACTATCTTTAGCCATATTCTTTATGCTACATTTCTCCTAAAATCATGCCTGAGTGATATATTGCTGCTATATATCAAGTGAAGATGAACTATTTTGGTAAGTTTAAAGTTGTCAAAATATTATGAGAGAACACATGAGGCAATAGAAGGATGGCAGAATAGGTAGCCATAAACTATCCTTCTACCAACAGATAAACTGATCATATAGCAATACACAGTCCATGGTCAACTCCCTGGCCTCTGGGCTTCTGATGAAGCTGAACTTCATAGAAAAAGGGTGCAGTGAAGCAAAACTGCATACCTCCTGGATGAAACAAAAGAAGGAAACCAGAGATGTGGAGCCTAACACTGATAAAGTCCTGATGGCATAATCCTTATGACCTAGTATCTTCAATTGGTCTTCCCCTGCGTTTCTATCACCTCTCACTAATGCCATCAAATTATAAACCCATTAAGAGATCAATCCCCTAAAGAATCTGTGCTTTTTTACAATCCACTCACTTTCTAAAATCTCCACCTGTAAACCCATGAGTCTCATACAAAAGAAGAAATGGTTAGGTCAGACCACTATATTCCATTATATTTTCAGTCTCTTTTTTCTTGAAATTTTGAAATTTTTCTTAACATTTCTTGAAATTTCTCTCTTTTTTTGGAACATTTTCAGGCAAGAAGACAATGGAGTGAATGTCACCGACGTGCTGATAAAAAAGCTGCTAACCAAGAATCCTACAGACCTCAAATCTGTTTACCGAAAATGGAGAGACAAAAATTTGGGCAAACAAAATCTGAGAAAGTTTAGTCAATAATTAAGTTAAGGATATTCATCAAAGATTGAATATATGGAATAAAGTGGGTATGAGGGTAAAATAGTAGGCCTGGATCTTTACTGGTGGAGTTTTAGGCATTTATAAGACATCTAAGAAGGAAAAATATGATCAAGTACTGAAAAATATTAATTTAACAAGTTGTAAAAAAAATCCTTTACCCGTGTTCAACAAGTTGTGAAAAATAAAGAACTATCCATTAGCCATGTTTACCCAGCACAATTTGTAATAGCTAAATCTTAGAAACAACGCAAATGCCCATCAAATGAGTAATGGATGAAAAAGATATTTTTATAGGCTAGAGTACCACTCAGCTATAAAAAAAGATAAATTTGAGACTTTTATAAGTGAAAGGGTACAACTTGACACTATACTCATAAGTAAAATAAATCAAACTCACATGTGTAAACATCATATTGTCTCCCTGATATGAGTAACTGAAACAGTAATTAACTTCCAAAATACATAATACATACTGTGAAATGGGAAGAAATGGTTTAAAAGGGAAAAGAGAACTAACATAAGTAAAAGGAGGCAGGACAGGAGAGAAAATGGAAAAAATGCAAGTCAGTAATACTATCAGTGGCACTTATTCCTTAAAAAGGAAAGTTGGTGCTAATATTGATTGGAGAATTTTTTTTTTTTTTTTTTTTTTGGTACCGAGGATCGAACTCATGACCTCGTGCTTGCCAGGCAGGCACTTAAGCCACTGAGCTAAATCCCCGGCCCAATTGGAGAAATTTTTATGGCCATATCTTTTATTCTGAGCAACTACTTTAAAGATAACATGTAGTGAATTAAGTCTTGTTATTCTCCTATTATTTTGTTATAAAATTTGGTTTTACTTTTTGCCATAACACAAGAAAAATACCCATTAGAATTAAATTAGGTAGAAAATTATTGCATTTCATAAGTGACAGAAGCTAGATATATTATAGCTGAAAGTTAGATGACAGGTGAGAAGAAAGCCTTTTATATATATAATATTTTCAAAGTTCTTGACTCCGCAGATAAAGGGAAAAATAAAAAATCAGTCAGGAAGTTATTTACAGAAATATAAAAATCATATAACCAACCTAATTTATATATACCTATTTCAAACATTTTCTACAGATCTGCACCATGTTGGAATTTAGGGTGCTGGGAAACCAAGCAATCAGCTCACCACCCTGCTAAGCAGCTGAGAGCCTACCGGCACTTGGGCTGAGAGTCAAACATCCCATCCCTCCCCCACCCCATTAGCAAATGGGAGCCAGAAGTGTGAGCATCTCTTGGGAGGTTGACCATACAAAGTGTGGCAAATAAGGAGGATTTCCTTCTATCATCTCTTTGAGGGCAAATATTTTTAACTATGTTTTGCTTTGTCCTGATTGATGGTATTGCTCTATTCAATATTCTGTTTTGATGGGTTCTATAATGTTCTGTATTCCCTTTGATTTGCTATACCTGATTGAAAGAACAACTATTGTGAAGATAACGAGATATACTATGGTACCTATTACTGTTATCCCGGTAACCTGCTGTGATGTTCTGTACCAATTTCACTACACTGTCTCAATAGGCTTTGTCCCGTCTTGTTCTGTCATATTTTACTACCTTCAAAATAATAAAAAAATTTAAAAAAAATTTTCTACAAATCATTCTTAAAGTATAATAGATACTATAAAAGTGAAAGGGAAGGAAATAGATACTGTAAAAGTGAAAGGGAAGGAAACTTCTAAAGGGTATAATGATATGTATAGTGTGTAAGATAGATGACCATATTACTAAATTTCTGTTATATCATTGAACAGAAGGATTTGCACTGTCAATGTTTGAGTGTCTAGCCACTTTTTATGCTTTGATTTTGTAACTTTAACAACTATTTTTAAGATAACAATATGTAATGTATCAACTAGATATTTTATGATGTTAATATTTTTTGAATTCTGTATCATTCTACCTTTTTTCCTTTTTTATATTTTTTTAAATTTTCTTTGCTTTCTTTCTTTAAATAAAAAAATAAAAATATTTATGATACTTCATATGTTTATTAAAATGGAATCATGATCAATGGATAATAGATAGATAGATGATGATAGATGATAGATAGATAGATAGATAGATAGATAGATAGATAGATAGGAATGAGAGACATAAAAGTGTTGTTCTGGAGTAAAAAAAGAGGATACAAATGGAGAGTTGAAGATACAGGATAGATACAGGATGGATCAGGCAACATGTTTTTGAAAGTTAATCTTGGAAGAGGCAAGAAAAGGGAGTCCAAGACCCAGTTGGACCAGCTGAAGATGGACACTTTTTGCCCTGGGTTGGAAAAAAAAAAGATGAAAACAGATGTGCTGCAGGTGTATTTGTTAGAAGGAGGGCTTGTGTTTGAGGAAGTTCCCACATCATGCCCACTTTCTCTCGGAGTCATGAAGGAAACTGCTCTGAGATGGAGGAAAATCATGATGTCACTTATGTGAACAATCCTTCACTGATTTCCTTGATAGCATGTTCTGAATGTTCCCATATGCAAAGTCCTCTGCCAGGACCAGACTAAGTGACCAAAAACCAAAGTGCACAGTGCAGCCCACACACCACCCCAGCTATCAGTCAGCCCTGTGGCCTCACATCAGTTTTAGCGAGGCAAACTCTAAATTCTGCACTATAATCTGCAATCTACCATCAACTGGGTTTTCAAATTTACTTGACTGTATAGTCAGTTCCAAGGGAACAATATTTTAAATTTGTTTTGTTTGGGTCAAGTACCCTAAAACAAGTTTGTTAAAATTTCTCATTCTACACTTAGTTCTAATAGTATGGTACAGTAGGAGCTGAACTTCATTTTTGTTATGATTATGAATACATTTTTTTCAACTTGTAAATTTGAAAAACAGTAAGCAAAGGAATAGTTGAAAGAGTGGATCCAATTAAATGGTAGAACTGTGGTGGGTACTTGAGAAATTCTATCATGCTAGCTTGTTCTGATTGTACTTACTCAGATCTACATAGCCAATGTCCACATACATTTTAGCAAACATTGATCCCATGGTGAAGCCTAGGATTGGGCCAAACATTGCTACTGAATTCAAAGTACCTAAAATATTTAAAACAAATATATCAGATTTCAAGAATTCATCATTCTTATTCAACATAGTTTAGAAGTAATATTATACAGTTCTCTAAATCATTTTTCCAGATTAAAAAAGTTTAACAGTTACAGTAGCATTATTACTTCAAGGGTAGGCCAGGGAGAATCCTCATTAAATTGAACATTTCTGTGCATTACCTATATATACAGAGAATTGTTCCTTTTTAGCAAAGTCATCAAGATAAGAAATTCCCAGGGGTGATATAGGAGTTTCCCCTATTCCACGAATCATGTTGCCCATCAGGACATAGATCCACATGTACGACTCAGATTCCTTCTCACAACCTGTGAGACAAGAAAATATTTCACTGTAAAGAGCACTTTCAATATTCCTGTTGTGAACTCAACTACTTTAGATCACTAGTTACTGCAGATTTTATTTGGTTTTCCCTAATTTTAAATGATTCAGATTCACTTAGTAGACTCTGAAAATACAGAAAAGCACAAAGAACAAAATGAAATAAATAAAAAGCATGAAGAACAACAAAAAAGTGAAATCCTACTGCACAAAAATTCATGACCGAAGTTTATTTCATGTCTTCAGCATGTTGGTACACATACGTAACACACACACACACACACACACACACACTAGACTTAAATATCCAGTTAATACTAAAATCTGCTTTTACAGCTAACATTGTATTCTGACAAGCTTACCATGCTTTTTCCTCATTTGTCTTTCATACAAGAATTCTAGTGAATGCATAGTACTGTGTTGAATAACAATTTCAATCATATATTTTTAAATAGCATGATATTATGAATTTTAAATTCTGTTCAGCAGGCTTGACTTGTTAATATGTATAAATAAATTTTTGTGTACAGTCTTGTTATATCCATGAAACTAATCAGTGATAGCAGAATAACAATCAGTAATAGAATAAGTAAATAAGGAGGAATGTTTTTGCTCTTTACTCTATTTAGACAATTAACTTCTAGTAAGTTACAAATTTACACCTCCCCAGCAATTCTAAAAATGTGAAATATTTTCCTATCTTTAATCTTTTTCTTTTGTTACTCTTATCCTGCCTAATAGATAGTAAACTCTCTAGTAATATAATTTATAGTTATGGTTTATGATCTGTGTTCTAATAAATCAAAAATATTCAAATGGCATAATACTTTACATTTTTCTCAAAAGGCAAATTTCTGTACATATTTAGACCATTTCTTGCTCCTTTATTTCAAATACACATGTTCTTCACCAATTTCCTACTTAAATCTTACTTTTTGTCCACTTCTAAAAGTTTCTTCTATTTCGTATATAACAATATGATGTTGTTTATATGTAAAAGTCAAGCGTTTCCCAGTTTATATTTAATCAATACTTGCTAGTAAATACTACAATCATTTTATAACTATAAAGTTTTAAATTTTAAGATCCTTTACACTTACTATTAATCCTTACCTTTTGCCACTATTTCAGATGTTTCAGTGAGTGATGACGTTTCATTAACTAAACAAGTTGATAATGACATTTCTGATGCATTACCATGGGTTTCTGTAGAATACTTATACCTATGAAAACATCAGGAGATTACATTTTTCCTTATCTACAAAAATTCTTTTGGTCCCGGAAAACTTGATGAGTTTTCCTTTATTTGTACTCTTTCCTTTTCAAATTACCAGACTCCTGTGTACGTGTTATCCAACCTGTGTTTTAGCAGAAATAGTGAGTGCCCCCGAAATGACAGTGTCCACTAAGAAAGCTCAGTGGGCAGAGTGAATCATTGCCTTGTTCTTATCCTAGAACTATTTATATTCTGGACAAGATACAAAATAACTTGTCAGGTCTTGTCCCTTTCAGTTATTTGCAATGATGATCACAATCTAAACTTTATGAAAGTTTATGATTAAAAAAGAGCTTTAGAGTAGTGTTCTTTAATCTATAAAGCATGCCATTTCATTTATAACCTGATTTGCTTTCATGGAAGGACACATACACTCTACTATTCAACTCTTCAAAACTTAGAAAAAAATCTAATATACTTAAACCTGATGAAGGCGAATTTAATAAGATTAGCAGAAACTGAGTGGAACTAGGGACAAATGCCGATATCCAAAAATGTTGAAGTTCTCCTATTTACAACAGCAGCCAAGCTGTATGCCATGCACTATGCACCACTTCAAAACTTGAAATAAACACACATATGCAGAGAATTTCACACTCTATAAGTACATGTGATAAAAGACGTAAGTTTAATACACAAGGCCCTGAATTGTCATAAGGTAAAGAAAGATGGTCAGTTTTTCCTGAAGGTAGGTAGGAGGGTAGACGCAAGATTTCTTGTGAGTATGATATGTGAGACTAATCTTAGTGATAGACAGAAATTTCATAGATAAATAAAGGAGGGAAAGCATTCACAGCTATAACATTAGTACATGCAAAAGTACAATATGATTTTGTATCTGAAGCCTTCAAATGTGGTCACTGATTAAGCAGAGCAGTGAAGATGAAGCTACATCTATAAATTAGTAGGAGTATCACAAAGACAAATGCTCTTATAAAAGTCAAATGCAGAAATACTGAAGTTAATATGAGGTATTAATATTGGTACTGGGTGTGATTTTTGAACTTGCCAATGAGTAAGCACGTGTCACTGGCAGAAATGGTTATTTATTCTCAATATCAATTCTCTCCTTCATCAAGAATTCAAGTTGATTTTCTGGCCTGCTGAGAACATGACAGACAAAAATGTCTTTTCTACCTGTGTGAAAACGAAGCTAACATGTGACCATTGTGAAGTTGGTGAAGGAGTTATGTTTCTGAAATATTTCTTAAGCTTTATGCCCTGTGCACCCCTTCTGCTTCTTCTTGTATCTTAATTTGATTCTAGTTCCAGATACACAGTGACTTTAAGAGGAATGGCCTCTTTGTAACGTTTGTGGGAAAACCTGCACTTCATGAGTTTTGTGGGAAAACCCACACTTCAAAGGGTTGAGTGGTAACGTCTTATTGAGTGTAATTTAAATCTTAAATGCAAAGATACGAACTTCATTCGTTATATCAAAAGTCATAAACAGTTCATTTCCTAGAAAACTAGAGATCATTTTTAGTGTTATGCACATCTAAATCTACAAAAGCTACGATGAATAAAACAGTTGATTACTACATCCAAAATACATCCCTTTCTATACATATTTTGAGGATTTCTCTCTAATTACAAAACTGCCAGTGTTAGAGAAATACAAGTAAAGTTGTACTACTAATGCACAGAACCATGAGGGCGAACAGCACAGAGCTGTTTAACACTTACCGTCCCATGAAGAAATGAGGCAAAGCCGTCAGGATACCTCCAGCTCCCATAATGACACAACCGATTCCAATTAGCTTCGGTCTGTGTAGTTTGGATCCAAAGTAACTTACAAACACGATCACAAACAAATTTCCTACAAATAGAACAAAATTATATTGGCATAATCCATCCCAGCAAATAGTGACTGTGACCAATAAAAATGAAGGCCCAAGTGGGTGCAAACAGAGCACAAATATGATACATTTCCTCAAAGACTGCATAATTTATTTGAAGTGAAACTCAACCTACAATAAAGCAATCATTGAAAAGTTGCATAGAACTATTAATAATTAGAATAGATATTTTAATAATAATATAAAATTTTAATTATAATG
The DNA here is from genome assembly GCA_004027295.1 of Dolichotis patagonum. Taxonomy (NCBI): domain Eukaryota; kingdom Metazoa; phylum Chordata; class Mammalia; order Rodentia; family Caviidae; genus Dolichotis; species Dolichotis patagonum. Next base: position 54,206 of record PVJX010006195.1, read on the forward strand.
TAAATTAAATAATTAATATAAATTTTAATAATAAAATAAGTTTTTGGAGTAAGTTGTAATTCTAAAGGAAACATTTGAATCATTTGGCAATAAGAGTGCAGCAGAATTTTAGTAAAGAATCAGAACTAATTAGATGGTACTCAAAGGTAGATAAAAGAGGAGAAAAGTGTTCCAGACCTGAGAGAAACATATCCGTTAGTGCATGTAGTCATGCATTCTTTATACTCTTGTTATATACCTATCTGGAGTACAGAGCCAGAAATACAAAAAAAGAGTAAATTGTGGTATTTGCCCTTAAGAAAACTTTATTTACTAGTGAAAAACAGACAGACAGAGGTGATGCCAGATTAAAAAAAGAGAGAAAGTAGAAAATGTGTGGGTTCCAGAAGTTCTGCCAGTTTAATTAAAATTTACAGGTAAATTATTTAGGTTAAAAAATGAAATAGACATAATCTTTCCCCTTCTTTCTTTTCTCTTTTTCCCCAAATTTATATATATATTTATATATATGATAATTATACTACTAATCTCTGTTATTTCCCCAAAAAGAACAGTTTGTGCTTGCATTGTTGATTTTTTCATGCCTATATCTTGTAATCTGAGAAACTAGTTTGAAGATAACAATACACAATATATTGACCATTGTTAATCCCCTATTATTTTGTTTTGAAATTGTGTATCATTATTTTTATTCTTTTTTGTTTTTTTAATAAAAAAGGAAATACAACATCCAAGTGAAGGGAGTCAACAATTCTGTTCTATCAGGAGCTATATGTGTAACAATGGACTAAGAGCAACCAAAAGCTGCTGAGGAGCTGATAGAAAAAAATAGTGTCAGAAAAGCAACAAAATTATCCCCCAGATAATTGAACACAAAAAGTAACAAGTAATAAGAATTAAATGTTTATAAAAGAGAAACTGAAAAAGATGTAGTCATTATCTGTAGAGGTATAAAAATATGTTGCATCTGTAAAATCAGGACTGGAAAACTAAAACTAAAATAATAATTAATATGAGTTGAAAAAAATATAGAAAACCCTACAAATTGGAACTTAAAATGAGAAGATAGTAGACAGCATCAGAGAAGATTACTAGAGCACAGTAACGATACATTTAGAAAGAAAAGAATTTTAATAACACAGAAAATTTATTATTTATTTTATAATTGTTTCAAAAGAAAATACAAAAGATGAAATAGAAGCAGAGTACATTTTTTATGCTAAACAAAGCCTTAAGCATTCAATGAATCATTTTTACATTTCAGAAAGCAGTAAAGTAGAAAAAGACAAATGTAGACATATAGGGGTAAAATTTCTGAGATTCAAAAATAGAAAAAAGATGCATATCAAGGTAGGAGAATCATACAAGTAATGATTTCTCATATTCAATATCAACAATGAATGTTATAAAACAGCAACTGAATGTCTTAAATGTTCTAATAAAATATGTTGAATTTTTAATTCCATGTCCAAATTATCACTTGAATGTGTTAGTAAAATAAACATGTTTCCAACAACCAAGGATTTGGAAAATATGCCATGAATTCTTTTTTTATAGGAAAATCATATTAACTAAAAAATATTCCAAAACTAAAGACAGGATTGAAGTCACGCTATTCAATAATCAAAAGTAAGCTGGGTGTGGTGGCTCACTCCTGTAAGCCCAGCACTCAGGAGGCTGGGGCAGGAGGATCGTTGTGAGTTCAAGACCAGCCTGGGCTACAAAGTGAGCTCAAGGCTAGTGTGAACTGCATAGAGAGACCTTGTCTCAAAAAGACAAAAAAAAAAAAAAATCAGAAGTAAGCAAAGAAACTATAACAGCATACAAATTATTGCTTTTAAATAGTTTCAAATCTTGACAAAAATACTAACAAATGCCTTAATAGAAGGAGACATATGATGAATTACATTTTAAAGCTAAATTCTCAATTTAAAATTCTATTATTTTTACTAAATGTGGAAGAATGAAGGGTACATAGTGTACACTATCATCTGAATCACAAAGGTTCAGAATTAATAAGGAAGAAGTAGGTCTTTTGTCTTAGTTATTTTTTAAAAAAACTTCAGCTAAGCATGTTTTAAATAAAACCTAAATACCAATAGCAAACTAGCAGGAAATATTTGCAATCTGTAGGACAGACACATTTTAGGGGTTCCTCTACCTCTAAATAATTAAAAAATGAGAAGAAAGGAAAAAGCAGTAGAGAAAAATGAGCAAAGATAATGAACTATTATGATTGGCACATGAGACAACAAAGAAACGGGGGGCACTAGCTACGGGGAGCACCAGCTACAAATGGGAGAAGCCCCATCAGTAGAGGGCAGGCTGGATGGAACAAAAGGAGAAAGTGGAAACTTGCTGGTACAAGTTTCCCGGCTCTTCCTCGTTCTGTTTCATAGCTGACACAAGGTGAAGAGCTTTCCTCTACAGCACAGTTCCGCGATGAGGTTTCTACATTTTAACAAGCCTAAAAAGCAGGGCCGGGGAAATAGCTCAGTGGCACAAGTATCTACCTGGCAAGTGCAAGGTCCTGAGTTCAATTCCAGTACAGAAAAAAAGAGAAAAGCCTAAAAGTAGTGGAACCAGCTGACCACGAACTGACACCTCTGAAACGCTGAAACTAACTAGATCCTCCTTCTTCTAAGTTAGTTTTCTCAGGCTTTTGGTCACAGTGACAAGATGTGACAAATAGAGACACAATTTCATAAAATAAGAAGAGATAATACTTAAAATAAAATTCATGAATATGGGAGAAGATGCAAACATTATCTCAAGCACTGACAGAGTAGCAGAAATCTAATGTAGGTTGAGGCAAAGCTCTTCCTTCCTCCCTAATCATAAGACTCGTGGTTTTCCTCTGTCTTTCATTTCACATGAGCGTTTAGGGAGAGCCAATGCAAAGCCTCCTAAGGTGGCACCGTCAAGCAGTGAGTCTGTGTGAGGTCCGAGTTTATCAACATCTCAACTGCTGAGTAGTGTCTTGCTGTTGAGTGTTACTCTGTGCCTTGTGACGCTGAGCAGCATCTCTGGCCTCTGTAGCTAGGTACCAGCGGCACACACAACTTCGGAAGTGACGACAATCAAAAACATCTGCAGATACTGGCAGATTAGCCTTGAGGAACAAATTCACCCCAGTTAACAACCAGAAGTGTGGAGCGTGTATGCACAATGTTCGATCTCTGCAAGCCTGGTTATTAAAATAGAAATAAAAGTTACCAATTTCAAAGCCTCCATCAATTAAACCAGCAACAGAAGAAGGTATTTCGAATCTCCTTTCTATTTGAGTGATGGAAGTTTTCATAATAATTCCACCCAGTGCCTTGCAAATATAGCTAAATGACAGAGCTGCCAAGAATATCTAAGAAAAAGCAGAGAAGAAGAAAATTATTAATTAATTGGCCAGATTATGTTTTTATGGGCATTTCAGAAGTTTTCTTTTTATTTCAAAACATTATTTAAACATAAAGTCATACCTATGTTTCCCTTTTAATGGTACCATTGCTGTACAGATAAAGTATCACTTTCTTATTTCTACTATTTTTAATTTTTGAAAAAATAAAATTTCATAACAAAAGAAAAACAGTAGTGAATACACTGCATATCATTCTTCAAGACACCAAATATCAACAAAGCAGATTTTGTTTTACAAAGACCATATAAGCAAATATTAGCACAAAACTTTCTTTTTAATAAACTAAGAGAAACTAGAAGTATAAATGAAACTAATTAGCATAGATACAAAAAAATTGTTGAAACAATGGAATAGGTAAATTGGAGAACCACTGGAACCTCTCCTCACTTCCCACTTATCTATTTTATTTTACTCTTGCATATATATCCTTTGAGTTTTTCATAAAAGATAAGCCATGTGATATTTCAACTTGTGTGTCTGTCTTAACTCACTTAACATTACACTCTCAGATTGCATCCATTTACCTAGAAATTCTTCAAGTTTATCCTTCTTTATGGCAGGGTAGTGCTGTGTCATGTATGAACGTCACATTTTCCTTACTTGTTCATCTGTTGATGGATATCTATGCTGTTTCCAAGATTTAGCTTTTATAAATTGTGTCACCATAAGTACAGGTATGCATATAACCCTGTATCATGATGATTTTACCTCTTTTGAGAAGATACCTAGAAGGGGGATAGCTGGGTGAAATGGAATTTCTGTTTTACATTTTTTGAGGAATCTCTACATTGTTTTCTGTTTACAACTTCAGATGATTATATCAATGCAGTTAAGAGTGTTGTTTTTAATCCATGTCATTAACTGATTTATATGAAGTGATGCAATATCCTAATACTGTGAGTCATAGTGTCTAGAGATAAGCATCTTCGGGATGTTATTAGATGATGATGGCAGAGTCTTTATGCCAGAGTTAGTTCCTCCATAATAAAAGATGCCATGTGAGAACACAGCACTAAGATAGCCACCTGCACTTTGGGACAAGGTTCCCTCCAGCCACATTAACCTTACTGTACCGTGAGCATCTGAGCTTTATATCCTACTTCAACTTCTGCGTTCTGACCTTCTTCAATAAAGTTCTTCTTTATACTCAGCTGCTTCTTACTGAATCCCTCTCATCCTTGAAATTGTTGTGCAAAATTTTACTTTTACAATAATATGTTCCTTGCCAATCAATTTTAAATTGTACCACTTCTCACTCACATGTTTTTTTTGTGTCATTTGTATGTTGCCCTCACTAGAATGTAAGTTTCATCAGGGCAGGTACTGTATCCCTTCTGTTTGTTGTATCTATCATCAATGCTTAGAACAATGCCTGATGCAAATACATAACTGAAAACTATTGTATGTTTTATGACTGACCATGATTGGGAGTGATGGATTAATGCCCAACAAAGTTCTTCTATAGTTTGCAAGATGTGTTCCTTTTTGCATAACAAATGTCAACTTCGGTGTTGTCAATAAAGAAGAAAAGTTTGAGAAGAGCTGTTAAATAATGCAACTTCTTAGAGATAACTAAGAATTTTTACATGAAAAAGACACAATCATTTAAAAATGAAACACAAAAACTGAAAACTTGTCAAAGCTAGTTTCTTGAGTTAATGCTGAGGAGAACAAGACTGATAGTAGAAAGATATTAAATTTACCCAATGGGGTTGGGAAATAAATTATAAATATTTTCTTCAAGGAGACTCATTTCTGACATTTTAAAGAAATATATACAAACTTTATGTTATAGAACAGTTAATGAAAATAGGACATAATAATTTAAAAAAACATAGGACATAATATGTCCTTTGTTTAAGACATAATAATTTCAAAAAAATCAATTTTTTGAAAAACTTGTATTAGTACCAGAAATGAAAAACAAACAAACAAACAAAAAAGCATAAAGGAGAGAGAATGACATCAGCAAGATGGTGTGATAGGTCTTGTTCTCTTCAAAGTCAATGAGTGAGCAAATGAACTAAATTCCCCTGTGAGACTGTCAGGCACAAACTGCATACAGGTTTCATGCACCTCAAGCGGGTACACATACAAACACATGAAACTTGAAAGGAAAATTCATGATTCTCTCCACTCTCTCAACACAATACTTCATTTTGCACAGTGCCACATTGAAATTTCCTAAGTTTAAGGCTTTTACTTTTGCCAGGCTGCCCAAGAAGCTGCCGCTGTCTTGCTTGCATCCATACTCTAACAGGAATAGGCACCAGGTTAGGGTAGGGGAAGGGTAGCTCAGAATGAAGACAAATATACATCATTTTACAGTACCAAACAAAAACACAAGATAGAGCCTTAGCAACATTGTTTGCTGTGCACTAAAGTGCCACGCCACTGCCAATAGATACGGGGGAAGGTGCTGCCTGTAAGACAGCAAAGCTTTTCAGCCAGGTTACATACAAATCCCCAAAGGGCAGAAAGGAATGCATACCCAAAAGAGCTTTAGAGTAATCTAGTGTCTTCTGTGAGGATAAATGAAGAAAGTTTCCCATATAGAAAACCAGATTTCAAGTCTGGAAGAGTTGATTCTTCAAATGCTGAAATACCAGCAAAAACAAAAATATACATCCAGTGGCATACAAAGAATCTGGACATACTTAGACAAACAATTCTCTAAGCCCTGGACCAAAAGAAACAAAAATACAGGAATTTCCAGAAAAAGAATTAAAAGTTTCCTACCATATATGTTTAATGAATGAAAAGAGTGCCAAAAAAAACAAAGAATATTAGATACATAATGTATAAACAAATTGAAAATATCCACAAATATATAGAAACCATGAGTGACCAAAAAATTCCTAACAGAAAAACTGTAACTGAGTTGAGAAGTTTATTAAAGAAAACTCAATAGCTGATTTAGGCAAAAGAATGAGTGGGCTCAAAGATAACACTTATTTATCTATTTATTTATTTGTTGGTACCAGGGATTGAACTCATGACCTTGTGCTTGCCAGGCAGGCACTTATGCCACTGAGCTAAAACCCCAGCCCAAAGATAGCACTTTTAAACTCAGCAGAGCAGAGAACCAGAAAAAATATGTGTATATATAAGGAACTATAAAGTACCTACATGAGTCACGGAACACAATAAAGGAGAAAAACATGCCCATTACCTGAAGATCATTATTGAGAAGAAAGAAAGAGCAGAGAATCTAAGTGAATAAATAATGGCTCCAAATTTCCTAAGTCTCAAGAAGGAAATTGACATAAAAGCACACCAGCTAGGGTGAACCTAAAGAGACCTGGTGCATGACAATTTAATCAAATCATCAAAATTCAGAGCAAAGAGTCAAGGAATCTTCAAATTGAAAAGCTACTCAAAAGTAAAATAGAGCTATTATTAAATCATGAACAGATTTCTTGATAGAAAAGACCACAAGGAGGTGAGATGGTAAGCTCAAAGTACTGAAAGAAAATAATTGCGAACCAAGTGCGCTATATGCACCAAAGTGTTAGTCAAAATGACGGAGAAATCAAGAGGCTCCATATAATAGAATAATCTGTAGGAACTCATCACAAGACTTACCACCCAAGAAATGTGGGTGGGAGAAGACAGGTTTGTAAATTATAGCAAAAGGATAATAAACAGCATCACAAAACTATTTGAAAATGCACAAATCAGCAAAAAAAGATAACACATTTTATACTATATCCAAATCACTTATAAAACTTGTATAGAACTTTTTTAAATGCATAAAGTAATCATACGGGTGCATTAAAGGATATGCAAAAATGAGTAATTCATACCATATCAACAAAGTGAGAGGGAGCAGATGTAAAGTGGTAATTGAATTTGTTACCAAATTAAGAGATTGTTATAACTAGGATGTTGTATTTAATTGCAATAACAACCATGACAATACAGCTTGCACATAAAGGGAAATGTGGGTGAAATAAAGAACATGTCTCAACAAAATGAAGAAAACCCCACAAAAAGACAGGAAGAAAGGAAAAGTGGGGCAAAGTGCTGCATCAGTCAGTCCTTTCCTAGGACTATTTAACCTGAATATACAAATATTCAGCCAAGTTGGCCTAGAAGGACCAGACCTGAATATGAAAAAGGATGTTTATCACAAACCAGTAGCCAGCATCATATTAAATGGAGAAAGAATAAAAGCATTTCCCTAAAGTCAGGGACAAAAAAGATACTCATTATCACCTCTTCTCCTCAAGATAGTAACTGACACATTAGCCCAACAAATTAGTTAAGAGAAATAAATAAAAGACATACATCATTCACAGTAGCATTAAGAAAGATTAAAAATCTAGGAATTAATCTATTTAAGGAAATGAAAGATCTGTACAAAGAAAACAGTATCCTGAAGAAAGAGATTGAAGAGAACATCAAAAAATAGAAAGATGTTCCCTATTCCTGAATAGGCAGAACCAATATTGTCAAAATGGCCCTACTTCAAAATTGTTGTACAAATTAAATGCAGTCCAAATCAAAATAGCACCAGCATACTTTACAGGACTAGAGAAAACAATCCTATAATTCATATGAAATAAAAAAGACCCAGGATAGCAAAAGTAATCTGGTCAATAAGAGCAAAGCAGACAGCATAGCAATACCTGACTTTAAGCTATGTTATAAAACAATAGTGATAAAAACAGCATGGTGCTGGAAGAAAAAAAGGCATGTGGATCAATGGAACAAAATCAAGCATACAGAAGCTTCAGCAGACATGTTTAAGTATCTAATTTTGACAAAGGGGCCAAAAGCATATGTTCGGGGAAATGTAACTTATTCAACAAATGGTGATAGGAAAAGTGATTATCTGCTTACAGAAGTATGAAACTGGACCCTTATCTCTCACCATATACACACTTATTACCCATCACTGAAGTTGTTATTATCAATGTAAGAATTTGCTGTAACTAGGATGTTGAATATAACTGCAGTAACAAAGAAAAGAAACAATGTAAATAAAAGAAATGAAAATTAAATAAAAATTTGTCCCAATGAAAAGAAAGCAAAACCAAAAGAATACAGGAACAAAGAAATATGGGACAAAAAAATACTACTATTGAGAAAAATAATTTTAAAACAGTAGTAACAAGCCCTTTCTTGTGACTACTTACCTTAAGTATAAAGATATTCAACACACCAGTTAAACATACATTGCATGAATGGCTGAAAAAAGTACCATTACAAGAGACACAATTTGTGTGCAATGACATAGAGGGATTGAAAAAGAAAGTAGAAAAATGTATTCCCGCATAACCAGGAAACTAAAAAGAGCGGTGTAGTTATCTTTATTTCAGACTAATAGACTTAAAACAGAAGTTGCCTCAAAAGACAAAAAATATTATATAAAAAATATTATATATAAATATCAAATAATTAAAAATTCAGTCTGACATTGTGACACATGCTTGTAGCCCAAGCACTCCAGGAGGCTGAGGCAGGAGGATCATAAGTTCAAGCCCAACTCTCTGCCTTAAAATTTATTTAAAAGACAAAAGATGGAGCTCGCTGCAGAGTCTCTGGGTTCAATCAATAATAATAATAATAATAATAATAATGTCAATACATGGAGAAGATACTATAATTGCAAACACATATGCACCCAATGTACCAACACCCAAATATATGACACAATATTGACACCACTGACAGAAGAAGTAGGTACACAAAACTTGTAGGCAATTTCAATACTCCACTTTCATTTACAGACAGAAAAATCAGGCAGGAAATAAACTGAGAAACAGAGGACTTGACCAACACTATAGAGACCAACTGGCCCTACCAGAAAAATGCTTTATCCAACATCATAACACAGCCTTCTCAAGTAGAGTGAGTATTCTCTAAGATAAAGCACTATTTAGACTACAAAAACAAGTCTTTAAAATTTAAAAGATGGCGAAGTTAGCAATTAACTATCTTTTCCTACAATGGAATGAAACCAGAAATCCATACGAGAAAAAAAAATTTCAAAATATATGTGGAATTTAAAATTACACTGTTAAACAACTTTAGTGTATGCACTGCTGAAGAAAGAGCTCCGCTCTCAAACAACCAATGGGTTGAGAATAAACCACAAGGAATTTAGAAAATATCTGAAGACAAACAAATAAAAATGCAGTATATCAAAGCTTAAGGAATTCAGTTATACAGTACTAAATTTATAGTCTGCAGTAATTATATTGAAAAAGAAGGAATATCTCAATTAACAAACTAATTTTAGATTGTTAACAGAGTAAGTAAAGAAGGGAATATAACGGGAGCCTCCAAAATGAAAGAATTGTAAGAGACTACTATGAAAATATGCCAACAAATTGGAAAGCTAGAAGCAATGAATAAATTCCTAGAGAATTTACCAAACTGAATTATGAATCAACAGATTTTTGAATGGACTTATAACTTCTTAGGACATTAAAACAGTGATCAGAACCCTCTTATTAGGAAAGAAAAATCCATAACCTGACAGCTGCACTGAACATTTTACCCAGCAGTTAAAGAAGAACTAAGCTTCCAGAGAAATTAGTAAATCAGGCAGACAAATGTAAACATCACATGATTTCTTTCATATGAGAAACTCAAAGTATAAGTATGTCAAAAAGCAAAATAAAAGATCATCAGAAACAGGAAGATAAATCTTTTCAAATGGGAAGAAGACAGAGGTGGAGGGAGAAAACACAGCAGAAAGGAGGGGACATAAAAAGAATAAAGATGCATTTTGCATATGTACCAGCTTCCCACAATAAATGTAATCATCGTGTATTGCAACTATGTAATAATAAAAATAAAAAAAAATAAATAAGGTAGAATGCAAAACACAGAGAAGGGTGAGGATGGGGAGGAAGGACATTTCCAAACTCAAACTATGTGGTTTACATTACTCTGATTCTTAAATGGGATAGAGACAGAAAAAGAAAACCACCAACAAATGCTCCTGATAAATATTGCTACACAGATATTTGACAAAATATTGGCAGGTGCAAGTCAACAGAACACTAAAAGACTATTACCTCATCACTTTATAGGATTTAACCTGTGATGCAAGGGTTATTCCATATATGACTATGATCACAATAACATAAAACCTTAACAAATTGAAGGAAAAGGTTGAATATCTTAATACACAAAGAAAACTATTCTGAAAAATTTTTCAGAAAAAACATAAGCTAGATTAAAATCTGCAGTCAACATCATACACAAAGATATAGATACCATATCCTCTATGATCAGAAAAGAAATGGTGCCCACTCTCACCATTAGCAGTCGATATGGTGCTGCAAGCTATATCCAAAGCAGTTAGATTATACAAATATGGATCAGTAAGTGTGGAAAGAATAAAATAAAGGCCTCATTACGTTCAATAAAGAAATTAGTAGAAAATCTTACAAAGCAGTGGATTTTGCCTCTGAAGTTAGATTCCCTGGCTAATTCTACATAAAGGAGATAAAATTTTTCCAGAGGAGCTCCTTTAGGAGTGAAAAAAATGACAAAGGTAAAGAAAAATAAACCAGGTATAGAAAGGCACCAGATATAGCAAACAGCATGAGAATTTATAAGAAAGGAACGCTCTCTACTGTAACATTTAACTATAGGAAATGCTGAAAGGCAAGGCATTGAGGAAGCAGAGAAAGCAGGAGAAACCCTCACCTCCAATAGAATACAAAGGAGGTGTATTATTTGTGTTAGCCATTGTTTATGCTAGAAAGGAGAGTAGAAACACCAGCAGAAAGCAAGAATATTTATTTCTGTGCTATCATTTACGTTTTGGGGTGGTAACACATTATATTTTTGGTGTTGAAGAATTTTTATTGCTGCAGAGAGGTATAAGCAATCTAAATAGTACAGATGACAGTGTTAAAAGTAAATTATATATTGGAAGGTTTTCTATATCTGGCCAGTTTAAAAATAATTTTGAGGGAAAGGGACCAGAAAGAATCGAAGTATGTTACTGAAATATGTTCACTGTCTTTTCTCAGTTTTATACTATTCTAGCTGCTAAGGCTGTACACAAAAGTCCGTAACAATATGTGAATGTGTTTGTGCACATGCAAAACAATTGTAAGAATTCCATAATTGGGGCATAATGAATAATTTGATCTGAAGGTGAACTTCCAAAATATGGAATGAAGAACACTAAATAGCCTTTTTAGACATCCTTGCTTAACATAACATGTTAAAGACATTAATGCCATGAAAATCCACAATTACATTAGCTACATGGAATAGTTCAAAGCGTGAGATTTGGAATCATTGTCTCAGTTCAGACTTTTGTTGCACTACTTACCACCTTTGAGATCTTTGGAAAACCATTTACCCTTCATATCACTAGGCATTTTTCATCAATAAAAAGATAGTAATCACACTTGGTTGACAACTCTATATAATAAAGAACTCTATATAATAAAAGAAATATAACACTAAGCAATGTGTGGCATAATAGTAAGCACCTGGTAAGTTCCAGATAATTCTTATGGTTTCTCTTCTCTTCTTTATTGGGTTCAGGTAATGTGTTGATTCCCAACTCCCAGAACCTTACTCCAAATATTGTGTAAGTGGTATCTATGAATTCACCCTTGCTTCAGCAAATTTCTTCTCACTATTTTACACACTTCAAAGTGAAATCACTGTAATACTCGTGCATTACCCTAGAAAATAGGAGATAATTCAATTCCATTGACCAATACCTTTTCCTATGACTGTCATTCTGCTTAAAATTATTCAGATATTTCTTAAGAAGAGACCTTATCAAGAATCTCTGAAAACAGATGCCATGTTTCCTGGACAAAGTTAAAAGGAACTTTATCTATTACATCATTGCAATTGGGATCTCTGTGGTCTTTAGCCAGCTGGGTAAAACTTCAACTACCTGAAAAAAAAATATTGCTAAAAGTTTGCTCAGACTGATTTGTTTATTTCTTTGAGTTTTTTAAAATAGTGTTTACAAATTTCTCCTGGGTTTAAGTGATTTCAAATGACAAGGTAGACCACTTCAAGCAAATTTCTCTGCTTCCAGGAGTCTTGGTTTCTTTATCCTGCTCCATGTTTATCCAGTACTTTTCCTATTTATCAAAGTGCCAATATAATATAATGCCTCACAACTTCATGACATAAAGAAAAGGCAAAATCATTTTTGCCAATTAACAAATGGCAAAATTAAATACATTGTGAAAGTCATCAACTAGGTCTCTAGGCCAGGTCTTGATTATGGAAGGTTTCTTTTTATTACTGTTACTGCTTATTACTGTTTCTTCTGTATCTCTTAAGCAATTTCTCAGAATAAAAAATATGGTTCTCCAATAAAAGAATACTTAAACAGGTCAAGACTGCAAAGTGATTCACAGACATTACTCTTCATGGTTGGTATCTTACTTCTAAGAACATGTTTATTTTGCACATTACACAACATGCTTTATTTTAATCACATTTTTAAGTATCTCGGTCAAGGATCAAAGTGAAGATATTAAAACATTTCTAATGTTTCCACAGTAGAGAAAAGTTAGCATCAGAACTATCATCAACCAAAAACTTTAATAATATCTAAGGATGTTTAAATAAATAGGTTATAGTGCTTAATGAGTATGTCACTTGAATAATTTTAATAAGAAATGTAAAGTTCTCTTTAACAATTGATTGCCCTTTATATAAATACAAATTCCCTTTTCCCTAGTTTTAGTTTGGGTGCATGACAGTCATCTGACCTTTAACTTATCGCAACATTGAGTTTTCCTTTTCTCTGAAGGATCTGTCTCCGTTGCTTCACTCACATGCTCACGTTGGTCCATGTTTAATGATATATATTATATGATTATTTTCAGTTGTTGTTGATGTTTACTTTGAAATGACCACCTATTCATGGTTTAAAAAGATAATTTATTTCACTTTAAATACATATCAATTTAGAAATGATTAATCCCACAACATCAACACAAACCAGTCAGTCAGTCATTAGTGTCTATTCAGTCTACTACATCTCTGCTATTTGAGTAAATATTGGATACAAAACAAGAAAGGAATCCACATGAGTTCTAGCATTAGGGAGAATTATAATTAGGGAGACAAAATTATGGAGAAAAAAATTGAAGCCACAAGGACATAATACACAATCAGTTTATATGAACAAAAAATTTGAATTATAGAAATTAAAGCTCTATATTTTTTCTCTTTGTTAAGTACAATAATATCAGTATAGGTGGTCAACATACCACACTTTCTACTGTACCATGGCATTTTAAGTACATTTTAGAGGACTTTAATATGGCTTTCTCTGAAAGGTTTTTTTTTTTTTTTCTGATTTCAAAATGACACATAAAAGCATGTATTTGGCACACAGTATTGAAGACCAGGCCCAAGGTATTAGGCTATAGGTTGGTAATTTTTCCCTAAAGAAAGAGCCCAGTACTTCCCTATGGAGTGGAGCAGGGCATCAAAATCTTACCAGCCTCTGCTCCCTGGGTCAACCTTTCACTACTTCAAGGCTCTTAAAAAAGCAGCACTCTCAAGTGGCTGGCTGCTACCACGCACTTGTGGATCTCCACTGACCTGATTTTTTCTCATTTAATTGGAGAAAAACACTTCTGAAAAAAATTTTTTTCCTGTCACATTGAATCAAACTTTGGGTGAAAAAAGAAAAATAGAGGCATTTAAGTGTCTTTCAGATACATTCCAATTTTCTGTATTTACCAACTTAATTTCACCCTCCTTTATCCAGTCAAGATAAAATAGAGTCTATTCTAGTAATTCTGTGCATGGATCTGATTGAAAAAATTGTGTAATAGCATATTTTTAAAAAGGTAACTTTCTCAGATGAGCCTAAAAAATAATAAGCAGAATTTAAAGCTGTATATTTATGGTATAAAAATGTGATTTCTTATAATTTTAGGTTAAATAAACATAAGGCATATCTGTCTACAAAAGGAATATTTAACAGATCTTGAGGGCTTAGAAAATTGGTGTACAGAGACACAAAGTGTAAAGTTTGTAACATTTATAATGACTGCTAAGTATGTATTTTCAGTAACCTGCCAAAATTCTTATGCAGAACAAAGGTTTAAATTAGACACTCTAAAAGGTTCTTACCTGAATTTAGAATCCTACAGCAACTGCAGTAAGTCTAACCTTTAACTTTTCTGAAAGGTGGGTTTTAAGAATTTTTTAAAAAATCAGTCCAGTAATGATTAACTATAGTCTTAGGTCAAGGTTCTAGACAAATAAAACAAGTGTATCTATTTCTGGTTCACAACACATCCAAAAATGTTAAAATTTACAGTAATGATTGCTCAGAGTTTATATATTATTTTATGCTAATGCTCTTTGAAATCTTTCTGTGACAATTTGTGTTTGTTTATTCAGGTAGGTTGGTGATTTCTTCATTACACATGAAGAAAGTAAATGTATTTTTCCAAAGTAAAATTCTTCCAGATAGAAAAATAATTCAAGAAAATATTATGAATTGTATCTACAGCATATATTAGCATTACAAAGAGAAAGTAACATCGACATTTTGTGCTTGGCACCTGTGTAACGTTTCAATATGATGTAGAAGACACTGTACGTCACACATGGAATGGTAAGGTGACCGACACTTATGAGCTGAGTCTGATAAATGACAACACACACTTTGCATGACAGAGTCATGCAAGAAAGTCATGAAGAAAGACTAATTGGAGTTTCCTTCCATCACATATAAGATAGGTTTTAGAAATGTATGAATTTTGGACTACTTTTAATTTTTTCTGTTTTCTTTCTTGTTTTCCTTTCTGACTTTAGATCAGTAATTCAAACATTTTTAAAATTCTGGTATACTTTTGACATGGGGTTTTGTTTTAGAAGTGTAAAATTGTGTGTGTTTCTGTGTGTGTGTGTGTGTGTGTGTGTGTTAGCACTTCTTCAGTTCAAATATTGGCACAGTTGTGCTGTGTATTTATTTTCTGTATTTGGGTCAATAGATGAGTTCTATTCATTGTTCTTGAATGTATATAAATTATAAAAGAATCAAATTTTATAAGGAAGAAGACAAATTAAGAAGTGTGGAGGGTTGAGAAATATAAATGTGGAGCTAAGGAACTTACATTTAAACAATCTTATCCAGAATCAGGATCTCCTGGGGAAGGGGCTTTATCAAATAGTGAACTAATCCCACACTCTGAAGATTCTCATTCAGAAGACCAGCAATGCACCTTTGTTATAAGCACTTCTATTAATTTCTATGTATCACGTGATTTTGAGTGCCATCATGGTAAAACTAAAGAAAATATTGTTTATAAATTTTATGGGTTTTCCATCATATCACAATGATATATGTGCCATGTGCCACAATGATATATACCCATGTTTATAGCAGCACAATCTGTAACAGCAAGATCTTGGAAACAACCTAAGTGCCCATCAACTGAGGAATGGATAAAAAAATTGTGGCATTTTTATACAGTGGAGTGCTACTCAGATATAAAGAATGATCACATTGAGATATTTATAAATAAATGGACACAACTTGAGACCATACTCATAAGCGAAATAAACCAAACTCACATGTGTAAATACAGTATAGTCTCCCTAGTATGAGAGTTGGTAAGAGTATATAAGATTTTATGGTAATCGTGATTTCCCATTTCATTGCTTTGAAGCCTTTCAATGTTTTCATTCATCAGTTGGAATGTTTTTATTCTGTTTTATTTGACTTTATTATGTGTGATTGTATGAAAAGCTGTTTTGAAGAAAACGAACATTATGGCAGCCATTGCTGATTTAATATCATCTTGCTTAGAAGTCCTACCATGCTTCTACTCTGCTTTTACCATCAGTTCTATCATGTTGTGTCTTATTGGGATTTTAATATATGTGATAGTATAAACAAATCTTTTTATTGAAAATGAGATATTATAGTAGCTATTGATCATAGTTATTCAGTTAAGAATGTCCTGTAATTCTTTCATTCTCTTGAATGGTTTTATACTATTGTGTTATGTTTGATATTATTGTATTTGAAACTATGCTCAACTATAGCAGAGAGAGAAAGATATTTTGATAGCCACTGTTAATGTCTGGTTATCTTGTTGTAAAGTGTTGTGTTACTTATGTTGTTCTGATCTGCTTTGTTCTGCCCTCTTTCGTTTTATTCTCTTTAAAATAAAACAAAATTATGGGTTTTCATTCTGGGTAAAAATATAACATGGGCATTTTCATAATAAGTGTCTCTGCAACTTCCCATTCCATCCAGGGTACATTTATTGTTTCAGATGGATATGTGCACAGAATAAAGTTAAAAAGTACAAATTAATTTATGACCCATATATTCCCTAAAGTTATTAGTGATTTTTACATGAATAAGGTAAATTAACCAAAGATATTTTCTCTCTTCAGGAGTTTCAGAAGGGAATCATGGATGGGAACAGGCATGTCTTCTAATATAGAATGTTATTTTCCTTCCATTGGAATCTGATTCCCTTGCTTATTCCTTTAAAATGGCTGTTTAAATGCTATCCATCCTAGGAATATTGTGGATTTAATACCAGGTAGGAAAATGTCTCAGAATGACATATTTATTACCATTATTTGGTTTAGATGACTATATAAATAGAAATGAAGCAAAATTCAAAAGATTTGTGATTACCACTGATGTTCTGCAGCTGGAAAAGCAGGCAACTATGCTATGGTTCCAAATTCCTCTATTCCCTTTTGACAGCTATAAACTTACCTATCTACCCCTTCTCCTTTCTATAACAGAGACACTGTTTTAGGATCCAGCAGAACACTGATGCTTCTTCTAGTTTCTTGTGGTCCAGTCAATGATTTCTTCCTAGAGACACAAAGATAAATAGAGTCATCAAAAATGGCCTTTGTTTTTTTTAACTTTATTTCTTTTATTTTCATTGGCGCATATTACCAGTACAGAATGAGATTCATGATGCTACATTGGTTGGTACAAATAATAGCTTTCTGTTATTTCATCTCTGTTACTGTCTTTTCTCTTCACTTCAATCCCTGGGAGGAGAAACAAGTAGCCAATTCACCCTTCCTATGAACCAACATGTGTGCAGGCTGGGAGACAGGAACACTGACCCAGCCCTACCCCACACACCCCATCTCTATAGGAACCAGATGATTCAGACGGCAGGCTGAGCTGATAGCAACTGAGGTACAAAAACAACTTAATGCTCTTATTGTTTGATTGCCTTAGTAGGCCTATGGCTGATAATCTGAGCATCTATTAAGAGAATAACAATATACAATGTACCAAACATGAGGAGTTTCCTTCTTTCTTGTTTTTGAAATCTAATATTGTTCTCACTGTTTTGTATTGTTCTGTTTTATTGGAAGTTTTTATTCAATGTTCTGTTTTTATTGGCTTTACTCTTGTTTTATTTTGCTGTCTGATGGTATGGGCAGAAATTCTGAAGATAACAAAAGACATGGTAGCCATTGCTGATTTCCTATTCTCCTGTTTTAGAAGTCCTGTATCACTTTCATTGTTTTATTTTAATTGCTATATTCTGTTTTATTTTGGGTTTTTTAAATCTCTTTAAAATATAAATGGCCCTCTGTGCACCCAGTGCAGGCAGAGAGAGCAAGAAGATCCAAGGATCTGCCTCTGCTTGCTGGGCACCACCACCAGAAGACCCTTTCCTCTGCACACCTAGCATGGGCTGAGGGAGACAGACAGATCCACCTCTGCCTGCTGTGCACCATCGCCAGACAGCCATGTCCTGCTGGAGGCCAGTGTGGTCAAAGAGAACCAGCAGATCCACCTTCACCATCAGGGAACTGCCACCAGAAGGCTCCTTCCTACAGGCAGCCAGCCAGAGCAGGGACACACAGCCAGGTAAGCCCTGTGCATCTGTAGGCCCCCATTGGAGGCCCTTGGTTCCCTCAGGCAGCCATCACCCACTGGCAGAATCAGACAAACACACCCCTGTGTGTCTGCCAGCATCATGAGAGTCCCAGTGTAGACACACAAGCTGAGTGAAGTAGTCCCAGCTACATGCATCCCTGATCATCAGAGAATCCCCAGTGCATAGGTCTGGAGAAGCCTATTCCATGCCCTGCCACCTCCCTTTAAATCTGGAATTGGAGAAACCCAAGTGCCTGTCCCATCCCCCTACACTGCCTATGGGCAGCCAATGTGGGAAGTGCCTGGGACCCCACAACCAGTTTCTTGGGAGGAACCCAGGAGAATGTTAAGATGAAGGAGCAAAAGGCAAACTCAGACCTCCAGCCCACACAGAATAAGTCTGGGAGATAGAGTCATGGAAGAAAACAGAAGTCACACACCTGAAACTTCTGAGAGGATAGCAACTGAAGTTAGGAAATAATCTCATGAGATTGTAAAAGCAGTCAAATCATAAACAATGTCTCAGGTAAAAGAAGAAATCACAAGCATACTGAAAGATTTGTTCAGCAGGTCTAAACAAGGCACACACAAAAAAGAGGAGCATAGAAAAATGATGGAAACCTTGAATGAATGTAGAAAGGAATTACAATGCATGAAACAGATTCAAAGAGAAATGCAGGAAATTAAAAATTTAATCAAAAGCTGGCAAAACCGCTTGAAAGAGACTGAAGATAGACTTTCAGACCTTGAAGATAGGATTGCAGCTAGTGATCATGAAAGGAAAGATCTCTTAAAAATAACATGGAATCAGGAAATAATAACTCAATGGCTGCAAGATGAGGCAAAGAAGCATAATTTAATAGTGATAGGTATCAAAGAAGAATCAGGGGTCAACACAGATGAAATTAAAAAATATTCACACAAGTAGTACAAGAAAACTTCCCAAACATGGGAAATGGATCTGGCATGCAGATAAGTGAGGGATATAGGACCCCAACTAGCCATAATCAAAGTAAATCTACACCTAGACATATAATAATCAAGATCCCAGAAATTCAGCACAAGTACAGAATATTAAAAGCTATTAGGGAAATGAGACAGATCACCTATAAAGGAAAACCAATCAGAATCACAGAGGGCTTATCAACACAAACCATCAAGTCAGGAAGACTTTGGAGTGAAGTGTTTCAAACTCTGAAAGAAAACTACTTCCAACCAAGATTGATCTACCCAGCAAAACTATCTCTCAAAACTGATGGAAAAATAAGATACTTCCATGATAAAGAACAACTGAAAGAATTCATGACTAGCATACCAACCCTACAGAGAGTGCTAAATAATATTCTAGAGAAAGATAAAAATAACCATCGTTCCAGGAAGAGCCACAGAGGAGGATCACCAAACAAGACAGACAATTGAATAAAGGGGAAAAGTGGAGGGCCTACAACAGGAGGGCAGAGACAAACCAAGGTATGCTGGTTGTAACCATTAATATAGATGGACTCGGGTCAGCAATAAAAGGAAACACAGGGAGAGTGGATCAAAAAATAAGATCCATAGATACACTGTATACAAGAAACTCATTTAACTGGAAAGGAAATTAATAGACTGAAAATCAAAGGAGAGAAAACAATTGTTCCTTGTGACAGGAGACCAAAAAAAATAAAAATAAAAAAAATAAAAAAGCAAGAGTAACTTGCCCATCAACTGCAGAATGGACAAGGAAAATACAGTATTTTCATGCAGTGGAAAGCTACCAAGTTATAGAGTAGAATAATCTCAATTCTCCTATAGGTAAATGGACTCAATTGGAGATCATGTCTATGGCCAAAGCAGTTCAAACTCATATGTATGAACCCTAGCATAAGAAAAAGAGGAGTTAATGGGATCCAAAAGTAAAATAGTTATCATAAGAGCAAAGGGAGGAGACACCTAGGAGGAAAAGGTGGAAACTACTGTCAATTTCTTATTGTCTTATCATTAACTCTTGCATTATTTACATAATTTTGTTAGATTTCACCTTGTTCTGTCTTGTTTTGTTACATTTTATGCTGCAGCTATTTTGAATATAATGGGATATATTATGGTAATCATGGTTTCCTATTATATTGCTTTGAAGTCTTATAATGATTTCATTCATTGGTTTAATTGATTTTATTCTGTTTTGTTTGATTTTATTACGTGTGATGGTATGAAAAGCTATTTTGTAGAAAATAAAACATTATGGTAGCCATTGCTGATTTGCTATCATCTTGTTTTGAAGTCCTACCATGCTTTTGTTCTTCTGTTTTGATTGGTTCTACCCTGTTTGGTTTTATTTGATTTTATTATGTGTGATGTCATAGACAAAATTTTTGAGGAAAATGAGATATTATAGCAGCCACTGTTCATTTCTTGTTATTTGGTTTTGAAGTCCTGTAATGCTTTCATTCTTTTGAATGGTTTTATACTATTTTGTTACGTTTGATACTATTGTGTGTGAAGGTGTGCCCAACTACTTCAAAGAAAGTGACATCATGGTAGCTACTGTTGATGTCCAGTTGTCTTGTTGTGAAGTGCTGTGTTGCTTGTATTGTCCTGTTCTGATTTGCTTTGTTCTATTCTCTTTTGTTTTATTCTCTTTAAAATAAAAATTTAAAAATAAAACAAAAAAGGCCAAGGATACAGCTCAGTGGCATGATACCTGCCTGGCAAATGTAAGGTCCTGAGTTTGATTCCTGTAACAAAATGAAATAAAATAAAAAGAGAAAGTTTAGCATAGTATATGACATACAAAAATAAATATGAACTAAGTCTCATCTCTTAGGATATCAGTAAATAAAAAGCTATAAAGTATACTGACAATGATTCTCTCCTCTACTAAGTACACAACTCAGAAATACAAATTCTATTCCTAGAATTCATTATTTTGGCATTAAACTGCTCTTACAGATGGTTTACTTACTGATACGTTATACTTGAATGGATTTTAGACTGTTTATTAGCAAACCAAGAGTGTACAAAATAAGTAAAGCAAAACAGATCATCGTGATAGGAGAAGTGAAAAAAAATAGGAATGAAAATTTGAGGGAAAAATTTCAATGTAACTCAACTAATTTACTAAAAAAGGGAACAAATTGCTCTGAGTTTTCTTAAACAGAGAAATTTTTAGTTAAATCATTTTTCTTTATTTTAAGGAGAAAAATGATAAACTATGAAATCAAATTTCAAGACAGGTTAGTAAGAGAGTTAACAATAGTTGACATTGCATATTGTTGTCTTTGTAGTAGTTATGCAGAGTACAAGATATAGGAATGATATCTTGTCTAAATAATATGAGCACAAAACTTTCCTTTCAAGGAAAAATTGTATGCTAACTGTATAACTATCTTAACTAATATATATATAAAACATTTTTGTTATATATATATAATATATATAAAACATTTTTATATATTTTATATACATATTATTTATGTATATAAAAATATATACATATATTATATGTATATATTATGTGTATAAAATTATATGTATATATTATGTATATAAAATTATATGTATATATTATGTATATAAAAATATATACATATTTTATATACATAATATATACATAATATATATATATAACATTTTTGTTTCTTTTTCCTTCTTCCTTTCCATTTTACCCTACGAGTTTGTCTTTTCTTTTGAACAGTCTCATCCCAATTCACAATTCAGATTGTGCATTTCAGATCCTATTTACTGGTTCAGTTTCTTGCACTAGTGAGGCAATACGATTTTTACACATATGGGTCTGATTAATTTCATTTATTAGTATTGTCTCGATTGCTTCTCGGCCTTTTGGCTAAGATCAAGTATAGTGTTCTCTCAAGTTGCATCTATTTACATATAAAAGTCTCCAGTTATCCTTCTTTATAGTTGAGTAGTACTCTATTGCATAAAAAAATTTTTTATCCATTCCTCAGTAGATAGACACATAGGTAGTATTGTCTCGAGTTGCATCTATTTACATATAAAAGTCTCCAGTTTATCCTTCTTTATAGTTGAGTAGTACTCCATTGCATAAAAAATTTTTTTATCCATTCCTCAATAGATGGACACATAGGTTGTTTCCAAGATCTAGCTGTTACAAATTGTGCTGTTATAAACACGGGTGCACATATATCACTGTGGTATTATGTTCTCAGTTCTTTTAGTAACATATCCAGAAGTGCAATAGCTGTGTGGAATGGGACCTCTAATCCTAGTTTTCTTAGTCACTCCACACTGATTTCCATGGTGGTTGCACCAGTCTACATGCCCACCAACAGAGAAGGTTTGCTTTTTCTCCAGAGATCCACCAGCACTTGTAATCAGTTGATTTTTTTGGTGATAGTCATTCTTCCTGGGATAAGATGGAAACTTAGTGTTGTTTTAATTTGCATTTCTCCAATAAACAGTGAGGTTGAACATGTTTTATATACTGATTTGCCCCTCCCACTTTTTCATCTGAGTGGTGTACATTCATCTCTGGTGCCCAATTTTGGATTAAGTCTTTGAATTTGTGTGTTCTGATTTCTTTCAATTCTTTTTTCTTTTGGGGGACAAGGTCTCTGTTTGTGGTTTAAGCTGGCCTTGAACTCACTTGGTAGCCCAAGCTGGTCTCAAACTCATGATGATTCTCCTGCCTCAGCCTCTCAAGTGCTGGGATTACAGATGTGCACCACCATGTCCATCTTTCCAGTTCTTTGTATGTTCTGGATATAAATCTTTTATCTGAGAAACAGTTAGCTAAAATTTTTTCCCACTCTACATTTTCTTCTCACTATGTTGGTGCTTTCAAAAGTTTATGTGCAAGAAATTCCTAATAAGATGAGATCCCAGCTGTTGATTCTTTGAAGTATTTCCTATGCTGTTTGGGTTTTGTTCATGAACATTCTGCCTACATCTATGTCTTCAAGGTTTCTACCTATTTTGTCTTCCAGTAGATTTAGTGTTTCTGTTTTAATATTTACATGTTTGATACATTTTGTCTTTAGTGCATAGTGATAGACTTGGTTCTAGTCTTAGTTTTTCGCATGTGGAGAGCCAGTTTTCTCAGCACCATTTATTAAAGAGACTATCTTTCTTCCAGTGAACATGTTTTACTCCTTTGTCAAATATAAGGTGGATAAGTGTGTTTGGGAATGCATCTATATCTTCTATTCTATTCCTCTGATCCTCAGATCTGTTTTTTGCCAGTACCATATAGATTTTATCACAGGAGTTTTATAGCATAATTTCAGGTTTGCAGTTGTGATGCCCCCTGACTTGTCTTTGTTGCCCAGAATTGCTTTTGCTATTCTAGGTCTTTCCTGGTTCCAAATGGATTGTAAGAGTGTTTTCTTTGGATCTATGAGGTTTGATACTGGTATTTTGATTGGAATTGCAATAAATCTGTATATCTATTTTAGGGATATGGCTGCTTTCATTATGTTGGTTCTTCCTATCCAAGAGCAAGGAATACTTTTCCATTTTCTGATATCTTTTTGATCTACTTTTAGGATAACATAATATTCACTGTACAGATCTTTTACTTCCTCTTAGATTGAATCCTAAGTATTTCAATTTTTTCATGTTATTTTGAAAAGTGTGCTTTCCCTAATTTCTCTATTTGTGAGTTTGTTGCTGATATATAAGAATGCTATTGAGTGTTGATTTTGTAGCCTGATAAACTGTTGAATTTGGCTATTAAATCTTCATGTTTTTCATGGAGTTTTTGGAGAAACTCTAGGTATTTTTTTATTTGAAAGAGAATAAAACAAAAGGGGGCAGTACAGAGCAGATAAGAACAGGACAACATAGGCAACACAGTACTTTACATTAAGTCAACTGGACATCAACAGTAGCTAACACCATATCTCTTACTCTGCTATAGTTGAGCATAGTTTTAAATACAATAATATCAAACAGATCACAATAGTATAAAGCCATGCATAGAGTGAAAAAATTACAGGGCTTTCTGAGCCGAATAACAGAAAATGATCAATGGGTACTATAATATCTCATTTTTGATAAAAAAAGAAAAAAAATTGTTTGAACTATCACACATATTCAAATTCCAATAAGAAACAATGTGATAGATAGAACCAATGGTAGTAGAACAAAAAAAGCATGGTAGGACTTCTAAGAAGGATAATATTAACTCAGTAATAGCTGTCATAATGTTTTGTTTTCTTCAGAACAGCTATTCATATCATCAAGTATGATATGCTCAAACAAAACAAGATAACACCATTCCAAATGATTATTTAAAACTTTGAAAGACTTTGAAGCTATGAGATGGGGACTCATGCTTACCATAAAGTCTTATATACTCTTATCAAATCTCATATGAGGGAGACTATATGGTATTTACCCTTGTGAGTTTGGTTTATTTCACTTAAGAGAATGGTCTCAAGTCGTGTCCATTTATTTATAAATATCTCAATGTGATCATTCTTTATAGCTGAGTAGTACTCCATTATATAAAAATGCCACAACTTTTTTATCCATTCCTCAGTTGATGGGCACTTAGGTTGTTTCCAAGATCTGGCTATTACAAATTGTGCTGCTATAAACATGGGTGCACATATATCACTGTGGTATGATGTTTTCAGTTCTTCTGGGAATATGCCTAGAAACAGAATAGCTGGGTCAAATGGGACTTCCATACCCAGCTTTTTGAGGAATCTCCAGACTGACCTCCACAGTGGTTGCACCAATCTACACACCCACCAACAGTGTAGAAGAGTTCCTTTTTCCCCACAGGCTCTCCAACACTTGTTGTTGGTAGTGTTTTCTATCTTGGCCATTCTTTCTGGAGTGAGATGGAATCTCTGTGGTTTTAATTTGCATTTCTCTCATTACTAATGATGATGAACATTTTTTCATGTATTTATTTGCCATTCGTATTTCTTCATCTGAGAACTGTGTATTCATTTCAGATGCCCATTTTTGGATTGGGTCTTTGAATTTCGAGGGTCTGATTTTTTTAATTCTTTATAAGTTCTAGACAAAAGTCCTTTGTCTGAGGCGCTGTCCATGAAGATTTTTTCCCAATTTGT